>JAAOOA010001060.1:105000-137500 GCA_012861695.1 Trematomus loennbergii | reverse complement strand
TTTAGTGATGACCAGTGACACCTCTATGTCTCCAGTGCTTTAGTGATGACCAGTGACACTATGTCTCTCCAGTGCTTTAGTGATGACCAGTGACACCTCTATGTCTCCAGTGCTTTAGTGATGACCAGTGACACCACTATGTCTCCTCCAGTGCTTTAGTGATGACCAGTGACACCTCTATGTCTCCAGTGCTTTAGTGATGACCAGTGACACCTCTATGTCTCCAGTGCTTTAGTGATGACCAGTGAACACTATGTCTCCTCCAGTGCTTTAGTGATGACCAGTGACACCTCTATGTCTCCAGTGCTTTAGTGATGACCAGTGACACCTCTATGTCTCCAGTGCTTTAGTGATGACCAGTGACACCTCTATGTCTCCAGTGCTTTAGTGATGACCAGTGACACACTATGTCTCCAGTGCTTTAGTGATGACCAGTGACACCTCTATGTCTCCAGTGCTTTAGTGATGACCAGTGACACCTCTAGTCTCCAGTGCTTTAGTGATGACCAGTGACACCACTATGTCTCCAGTGCTTTAGTGATGACCAGTGACACCTCTATGCTCCAGTGCTTTAGTGATGACCAGTGACACCTCTATGTCTCCAGTGCTTTAGTGATGACCAGTGACACCTCTATGTCTCCAGTGCTTTAGTGATGACCAGTGACACCACTATGTCTCCAGTGCTTTAGTGATGACCAGTGACACCTCTATGTCTCCAGTGCTTTAGTGATGACCAGTGACACCTCTATGTCTCCAGTGCTTTAGTGATGACCAGTGACACTATGTCTCCAGTGCTTTAGTGATGACCAGTGACACCTCTATGTCTCCAGTGCTTTAGTGATGACCAGTGACACCTCTATGTCTCCAGTGCTTTAGTGATGACCAGTGACACCTCTATCTCCAGTGCTTTAGTGATGACCAGTGACACCACTATGTCTCCAGTGCTTTAGTGATGACCAGTGACACCTCTATGTCTCCAGTGCTTTAGTGATGACCAGTGACACCTCTATGTCTCCAGTGCTTTAGTGATGACCAGTGACACCTCTATGTCTCCTCAGTGCTTTAGTGATGACCAGTGACACCTCTATGTCTCCAGTGCTTTAGTGATGACCAGTGACACCTCTATGCCTCCAGTGCTTTAGTGATGACCAGTGACACCTCTATGTCTCCAGTGCTTTAGTGATGACCAGTGACACCTCTATGTCTCCAGTGCTTTAGTGATGACCAGTGACACCTCTATGTCTCCAGTGCTTTAGTGATGACCAGTGACACCTCTATGTCTCCAGTGCTTTAGTGATGACCAGTGACACCTCTATGTCTCCAGTGCTTTAGTGATGACCAGTGACACCTCTATGTCTCCAGTGCTTTAGTGATGACCAGTGACACCTCTATGTCTCCAGTGCTTTAGTGATGACCAGTGACACCACTATGTCTCCAGTGCTTTAGTGATGACAGTGACACCTCTATGTCTCCAGTGCTTTAGTGATGACCAGTGACACCTCTATGTCTCCAGTGCTTTAGTGATGACCAGTGACACCTCTATGTCAGTGCTTTAGTGATGACCAGTGACACCTCTATGTCTCCAGTGCTTTAGTGATGACCAGTGACACCTCTATGTCTCCTCCAGTGCTTTAGTGATGACAGTGACACCTCTATGTCTCCTCCAGTGCTTTAGTGATGACCAGTGACACCTCTATGTCTCCAGTGCTTTAGTGATGACCAGTGACACCTCTATGTCTCCTCCAGTGCTTTAGTGATGACCAGTGACACCTCTATGTCTCCAGTGCTTTAGTGATGACCAGTGACACCTCTATGTCTCCAGTGCTTTAGTGATGACCAGTGACACCTCTATGTCTCCAGTGCTTTAGTGATGACCAGTGACACCTCTATGTCTCCAGTGCTTTAGTGATGACCAGTGACACCACTATGTCTCCTCCAGTGCTTTAGTGATGACCAGTGACACCTCTATGTCTCCAGTGCTTTAGTGATGACCAGTGACACCTCTATGTCTCCAGTGCTTTAGTGATGACCAGTGACACTCTATGTCTCCTCCAGTGCTTTAGTGATGACCAGTGACCTCTATGTCTCCAGTGCTTAGTGATGACCAGTGACACCTCTATGTCTCCAGTGCTTTAGTGATGACCAGTGACACCTCTATGTCTCCAGTGCTTTAGTGATGACAGTGACACCTCTATGTCTCCAGTGCTTTAGTGATGACCAGTGACACCTCTATGTCTCCAGTGCTTTAGTGATGACCAGTGACACCTCTATGCCTCCAGTGCTTTAGTGATGACCAGTGACACCACTATGTCTCCAGTGCTTTAGTGATGACCAGTGACACCTCTATGTCTCCAGTGCTTTAGTGATGACCAGTGACACCTCTATGTCTCCAGTGCTTTAGTGATGACCAGTGACACCTCTATGTCTCCAGTGCTTTAGTGATGACCAGTGACACCTCTATGTCTCCTCCAGTGCTTTAGTGATGACCAGTGACACCACTATGTCTCCAGTGCTTTAGTGATGACCAGTGACACCTCTATGTCTCCAGTGCTTTAGTGATGACCAGTGACACCTCTATGTCTCCTCCAGTGCTTTAGTGATGACCAGTGACACCACTATGTCTCCTC
Organism: Trematomus loennbergii; assembly: GCA_012861695.1. Classification (NCBI taxonomy): domain Eukaryota; kingdom Metazoa; phylum Chordata; class Actinopteri; order Perciformes; family Nototheniidae; genus Trematomus; species Trematomus loennbergii. The sequence continues at coordinate 134,873 of JAAOOA010001060.1, read as the reverse complement.
CAGTGCTTTAGTGATGACCAGTGACACACTATGTCTCCAGTGCTTAGTGATGACCAGTGACACCTCTATGTCTCCAGTGCTTTAGTGATGACCAGTGACACCACTATGTCTCCTCCAGTGCTTTAGTGATGACCAGTGACACCTCTATGTCTCCAGTGCTTTAGTGATGACCAGTGACACCTCTATGTCTCCAGTGCTTTGATGACCAGTGACACCTCTATGTCTCCAGTGCTTTAGTGATGACCAGTGACCCTCTATGTCTCCAGTGCTTTAGTGATGACCAGTGACACCTCTATGTCTCCTCCAGTGCTTTAGTGATGACCAGTGACACCTCTATGTCTCCAGTGCTTAGTGATGACCAGTGACACCATATGTCTCCTCCAGTGCTTTAGTGATGACCAGTGACACCTCTATGTCTCCAGTGCTTTAGTGATGACCAGTGACACCTCTATGCCTCCAGTGCTTTAGTGATGACCAGTGACACTCTATGTCTCCAGTGCTTTAGTGATGACCAGTGACACTCTATGTCTCCAGTGCTTTAGTGATGACCAGTGACACCTCTATGTCTCCAGTGCTTAGTGATGACCAGTGACACCTCTATGTCTCCCAGTGCTTTAGTGATGACCAGTGACACCTCTATGTCTCCTCCAGTGCTTTAGTGATGACCAGTGACACCTCTATGTCTCCAGTGCTTTAGTGATGACCAGTGACACCTCTATGTCTCCTCCAGTGCTTTAGTGATGACCAGTGACACCTCTATGTCTCCAGTGCTTTAGTGATGACCAGTGACACCTCTATGTCTCTCCAGTGCTTTAGTGATGACCAGTGACACCTCTATGTCTCCAGTGCTTTAGTGATGACCAGTGACACCTCTATGTCTCCGTGCTTTAGTGATGACCAGTGACACCTCTATGTCTCCTCCAGTGCTTTAGTGATGACCAGTGACACCACTATGTCTCCAGTGCTTTAGTGATGACCAGTGACACCACTATGTCTCCAGTGCTTTAGTGATGACCAGTGACACCTCTATGTCTCCAGTGCTTTAGTGATGACCAGTGACACCACTATGTCTCCAGTGCTTTAGTGATGACCAGTGACACCTCTATGTCTCCTCCAGTGCTTTAGTGATGACCAGTGACACCTCTATGTCTCCAGTGCTTTAGTGATGACCAGTGACACCACTATGTCTCCAGGCTTTAGTGATGACCAGTGACACATCTATGTCTCCTCCAGTGCTTTAGTGATGACCAGTGACACCTCTATGTCTCCAGTGCTTTAGTGATGACCAGTGACACCTCTATGTCTCCAGTGCTTTAGTGATGACCAGTGACACCTCTATGTCTCCTCCAGTGCTTTAGTGATGACCAGTGACACCTCTATGTCTCCAGTGCTTTAGTGATGACCAGTGACACCTCTATGTCTCCAGTGCTTTAGTGATGACCAGTGACACCTCTATGTCTCCAGTGCTTTAGTGATGACCAGTGACACCTCTATGTCTCCAGTGCTTTAGTGATGACCAGTGACACCTCTATGTCTCCAGTGCTTTAGTGATGACCAGTGACACTCTATGTCTCCAGTGCTTTAGTGATGACCAGTGACACCTCTATGTCTCCAGTGCTTTAGTGATGACCAGTGACACCTCTATGTCTCCAGTGCTTTAGTGATGACCAGTGACACCTCTATGTCTCAGTGCTTTAGTGATGACCAGTGACACCTCTATGTCTCTAGTGCTTTAGTGATGACCAGTGACACCTCTATGTCTAGTGCTTTAGTGATGACCAGTGACACCTCTATGTCTCCAGTGCTTTAGTGATGACCAGTGACACCTCTATGTCTCCTCCAGTGCTTTAGTGATGACCAGTGACACCTCTATGTCTCCAGTGCTTTAGTGATGACCAGTGACACCTCTATGTCTCCAGTGCTTTAGTGATGACCAGTGACACCTCTATGTCTCCAGTGCTTTAGTGATGACCAGTGACACCACTATGTCTCCAGTGCTTTAGTGATGACCAGTGACACCTCTATGTCTCCAGTGCTTTAGTGATGACCAGTGACCTCTATGTCTCCAGTGCTTAGTGATGACAGTGACACCTCTATGTCTCTCCAGTGCTTTAGTGATGACCAGTGACACCTCTATGTCTCCTCCAGTGCTTTAGTGATGACCAGTGACACCTCTATGTCTCCAGTGCTTTAGTGATGACCAGTGACACCACTATGTCTCCAGTGCTTTAGTGATGACCAGTGACACCTCTATGTCTCCAGTGCTTTAGTGATGACCAGTGACACCTCTATGTCTCCAGTGCTTTAGTGATGACCAGTGACACCTCTATGTCTCCCCAGTGCTTTAGTGATGACCAGTGACACCTCTATGTCTCCAGTGCTTTAGTGATGACCAGTGACACCTCTATGTCTCCAGTGCTTTAGTGATGACCAGTGACACCTCTATGTCTCAGTGCTTTAGTGATGACCAGTGACACCTCTATGTCTCCAGTGCTTTAGTGATGACCAGTGACACCTCTATGTCTCAGTGCTTTAGTGATGACCAGTGACACCTCTATGTCTCAGTGCTTTAGTGATGACCAGTGACACCTCTATGTCTCAGTGCTTTAGTGATGACCAGAGACACCTCTATGTCTCCAGTGCTTTAGTGATGACCAGTGACACCTCTATGTCTCTCCAGTGCTTTAGTGATGACCAGTGACACCTATGTCTCCAGTGCTTTAGTGATGACCAGAGACACCTCTATGTTCCAGTGCTTTAGTGATGACCAGTGACACCTCTATGTCTCTCCAGTGCTTAGTGATGACCAGTGACACCTCTATGTCTCCTCAGTGCTTTAGTGATGACCAGTGACACCTCTATGTCTCCAGTGCTTTAGTGATGACCAGTGACACCTCTATGTCTCCAGTGCTTTAGTGATGACCAGTGACACCTCTATGTCTCCAGTGCTTTAGTGATGACCAGTGACACCTCTATGTCTCCAGTGCTTTAGTGATGACCAGTGACACCTCTATGTCTCCAGTGCTTTAGTGATGACCAGTGACACCTCTATGTCTCCAGTGCTTTAGTGATGACCAGTGACACCTCTATGTCTCCAATGCTTTAGTGATGACCAGTGACACCTCTATGTCTCTAGTGCTTTAGTGATGACCAGTGACACCTCTATGTCTCCAGTGCTTTAGTGATGACCAGTGACACCTCTATGTCTCCAGTGCTTTAGTGATGACCAGTGACACCTCTATGTCTCTCCAGTGCTTTAGTGATGACCAGTGACACCTCTATGTCCTCCAGTGCTTTAGTGATGACCAGTGACACCTCTATGTCTCCTCCAGTGCTTTAGTGATGTTGTGGAGGCTTTTCGCATCATCTCTTGCGAGGATCTGTACTCAGCAAGTTTTCTCTTGAAAGACTCGGTGGCTTACCAACATGACACAGGTGTTTGGTGCTGAGATGTCTCTGGAGGTGCGCTGGTTTCATGGAGCTGTTGCCTGGGCGGGTTGCCGTTTGTTGACGTGAATCCATCAAAGCATACGCCTCCTGATATTGACGGCATTTTGTTGGCTCAATTTTGGCTCTCATTTGTTCTCCGTTGTCCACGTGCCCTGCTGTCGTGCTGCTACGTTTTAACGCGACTCCATTTCAATGTCTATTTGTTATAATATAATATTGCAACTGGCTTTCCGCTCAGCGTGGTTCCGGGCTAGAGCGGAGCCGCGGAAACGGTTCTTAGCTGGCCCCACTCGGCTGCCCGGCAAGAACCAATACTTCACGCTGAGCAATAACAGTTAATGGCGAGTACAAGAAATACAAGTTGTAACAAGCAGTAGCGCTGAGCAAAGTGACCAGAACGTGACCGCACACTTGTAAAAACAGAGAAGAACCAGTTAAGCACCAAAAAAGCACTAGAACGGATCTTGAACCCTTGGGGTTCTTGGAATATTTATATAAAATTGTGTTTTCTATTTAACTTATTGTACTATGATTATTTTTGTAATCATGCATGGTATTTTTTAATTAACCTTTAATAGATTTTTATCTCACGTACCCCTGCAGTACCCCAACGTACCCCCAGGGGGCAGCGTACCCCATTTGAGAATCACTGCTCTACAGGACAGCGTCTCTGGAGGACAGCATCTCATATCTGTCCGTCTGAAGAAGTTCTTCTTGTTAGAAATACAAGATCAAACTCTGGAAGAACTCTGAGCAGATTATTCTCAGTTCATATTTCATCATTTCTACTTTTAACTAACTTTAACCCGTTTATCTTTTATTTGAACAACATGTGTACTTCAGAGTTTCCTCCTCGGGTCTTTTTAACTTTCTGAATCTGCACATACAGAACACTAGAAGCTGAGAAACTGAAGGATCGTTTCTGAGGTAAAGAAATAACATTGTTCGTGTCCTGAACGCATCATCGTCCTGTTCATGAGACACTCTTTGAATAACAACTGTCTTTCTCCACAGATTAATGAATAACATCCAGACATAAAGAACACTGGGGACAGTGTGTGTGTGTGTGTGTGTACCCACCTTGCGGGGAGACACGGTGGTATAAACTTCAAACTGTTGGTCGCTCTGTCTGTAGATCTGCGCATGCTGCTCTCTCACACACTCACACACTCCGTCTGCATTTATATACCTGCCGTCAGTAATCCTACAACACACACACATTGTGTCCTGTTTTAAATACAGACAGAACTGCTGCAGGGGCAACGGGTAGGTTCAGGTGTGTGGTGTGTGTGTGTGTGTGATTCCTAGAAGAGCCTCTCGTTGTTTTAATCTGGTTTATTCTGATCTGAGAACATGGTATATAAACCTGATCTGATGTGTTTAACTGGTTTAACCCTTAGAGCAGAGACACACACACCCACACACACACACACACACACCACACACACACACACACACCCACACACACACACACACACCACACACAAACACACACACACACACACACACACACACCACACACACACACACACACACCACACACACAGAGTTGTGTACAAACAAGTTTTATTTCAGATTAGTGTAATATATAAAATCTAGTGTAATAAAATGGAGGTAGAGAAACAGCTCCATCTAGTGGCCGCTAGAGGAACTGCAGCACAGACCTGAGGTCAGTTCAACATTATAAGACCTCAGAAGATCACATGATTTAAAACGTTCTCAGAAGATCACATGATTTAAAAACGTCCTCAGAAGATCACATGATTTAAAACGTCCTCAGAAGATCACATGATTTAAAACGTCCTCAGAAGATCACATGATTTAAAACGCCCTCAGAAGATCACATGATTTAAAACGTCCTCAGAAGATCACATGATTTAAAACGTCCTCAGAAGATCACATGATTTAAAACGTCCTCAGAAGATCACATGATTTAAAACGTCTCAGAAGATCACATGATTTAAAACGCCCTCAGAAGATCACATGATTTAAAACGTCCTCAGAAGATCACATGATTTAAAAAACTCCTCAGAAGATCACATGATTTAAAACGCCCTCAGAAGATCACATGATTTAAAACGCCCTCAGAAGATCACATGATTTAAAACGTCCTCAGAAGATCACATGATTTAAAACGCCCTCAGAAGATCACATGATTTAAAACGTCCTCAGAAGATCACATGATTTAAAACGCCCTCAGAAGATCACATGATTTAAAACGCCCTCAGAAGATCACATGATTTAAAACGCCCTCAGAAGATCACATGATTTAAAACGCCCTCAGAAGATCACATGATTTAAAACGCCCTCAGAAGATCACATGATTTAAAACGCCCTCACAGCTGAATGATCTTTAAAACTTCAGATTGTAATGTTTGAATCCGTTGTGTCTCAGTAGAGCTTCATGGAGGCGAGGAACATCTCGCTCAGATCCTCCTCGCTGTGTTCCCGCGGCGACAGCTTGGTCACGCGCTCCTGAAACACACACATGTCATGACTCTGCTGAAACACACACACGTCATGACTCTACTGAAACACACACACGTCATGACTCTGCTGAAACACACACACGTCATGACTCTGCTGAAACACACACACGTCATGACTCTGCTGAAACACACACACGTCATGACTGCTGAAACACACACACGTCATGACTCTGCTGAAACACACACACGTCATGACTCTCCTGAAACACACACACGTCATGACTCCTGAAACACACACACGTCATGACTCTCCTGAAACACACACACGTCATGACTCTGCTGAAACACACACAACGTCATGACTCTGCTGAAACACACACACGTCATGACTCTGCTGAAACACACACACGTCATGACTGCTGAAACACACACACGTCATGACTCTCCTGAAACACACACACGTCATGACTCTCCTGAAACACACACACGTCATGACTCTCCTGAAACACACACACGTCATGACTCTCCTGAAACACACACACGTCATGACTCTCCTGAAACACACACACGTCATGACTCTCCTGAAACACACACACGTCATGACTCCTGAAACACACACACGTCATGACTCTGCTGAAACACACACACGTCATGACTCTCCTGAAACACACACGTCATGACTGCTGAAACACACACACGTCATGACTCTCCTGAAAACACCACACGTCATGACTCTGCTGAAACACACACACATGTCATGACTCTGCTGAAACACACGTCATGACTCTGCTGAAACACACACACGTCATGACTCTGCTGAAACACACACACACGTCATGACTCTCCTGAAACACACACACACGTCATGACTCTGCTGAAACACACACACGTCATGACTCTGCTGAAACACACACACGTCATGACTCTGCTGAAACACACACACGTCATGACTCTCCTGAAACACACACACGTCATGACTCTGCTGAAACACACACACGTCAGACTCTCCTGAAACACACACACCGTCATGACTCTCCTGAAACACACACACGTCATGACTCTCCTGAAACACACACACGTCATGACTCTGCTGAAACACACACACGTCATGACTCTGCTGAAACACACACACGTCATGACTCTGCTGAAACACACACACGTCATGACTCTGCTGAAAACACACACACGTCATGACTCTGCTGAAAAAACAACCCCTTAAACAACCCCCTCAATTAAACCCTTAACATCTAAAACTCCTTCAAATAAATCAGCGTGTCTGCAGACAGAGAGCCTTCAGATGAGATAAGAAGTTCTTTATTGATCCTAATTTGGGGAAATGTTTGTGTTGCAGCAGAAACAGACAAGGCATTGTTCAATAACAATCCAAAATGTAAACATCTCAAATAGAAATAATGGTAACAAAATATAAAGCAGGATATTAAATATACGTGTGAGAGGAAGGGAATATTAAATACAATTGGACCTTTATTTTGAGAAACTGAAGCTCTTGATACATTTGCTTTCTAGCCCCTCTGTTGCACAACATTAACACTTTAACAGATACTCTAATGTCTGACTGTGTGGGGGTCAGTGAACTCACCTGAGGGACCGTGCCCTAACGAGCGCCGGGACGTCGTCTTTACTGTAGCCGACGGCGAGAGCCCGTCTTCCACCTGGAGGTCGAACAAGAAACTGCGCAGCGTGTCAGCCAATAGGGGGCCGGCGTCTTTCATCTTCACCTGCCGAATATCTGCACCTGAACGCACCACACACACACAGTCTGTCATTGCACCTGAACGCACCACACACACACAGTCTGTCACTGCACCTGAACGCACCACACACACACAGTCTGTCACTGCGCCTGAACGCACACACACACACAGTCTGTCACTGCGCCTGAACTCACCACACACACACACACTCTGTCACTGCGCCTGAACGCACCACACACACACAGTCTGTCACTGCACCTGAACGCACCACACACACACAGTCTGTCACTGCACCTGAACGCACCACACACACACAGTCTGTCACTGCGCCTGAACGCACCACACACACAGTCTGTCACTGCGCCTGAACGCACCACACACACACACTCTGTCACTGCGCCTGAACGCACCACACACACACACTCTGTCACTGCGCCTGAAACGCACCACACACACAGTCTGTCACTGCACCTGAACGCACCACACACACACAGTCTGTCACTGCACCTGAACGCACCACACACACACAGTCTGTCACTGCGCCTGAACGCACCACACACACACAGTCTGTCACTGCGCCTGAACGCACCACACACACACAGTCTGTCACTGCGCCTGAACGCACCACACACACACACACTCTGTCACTGCGCCTGAACGCACCACACACACACAGTCTGTCACTGCGCCTGAACGCACCACACACACACACTCTGTCACTGCGCCTGAACGTACCACACACACACAGTCTGTCACTGCGCCTGAACGCACCACACACACACAGTCTGTCACTGCGCCTGAACGCACCACACACAGTCTGTCACTGCGCCTGAACGCACCACACACACACACTCTGTCACTGCACCTGAACACACCACACACACACACTCTGTCACTGCGCCTGAACGCACCACACACAGTCTGTCACTGCGCCTGAACGCACCACACACACACACACTCTGTCACTGCGCCTGAACACACCCACACACAGTCTGTCACTGCGCCTGAACGCACCACACACACACTCTGTCACTGCGCCTGAACACACCACACACACAGTCTGTCACTGCACCTGAACACACCACACACACAGTCTGTCACTGCACCTGAACGCACCACACACAGTCTGTCACTGCGCCTGAACGCACCACACACACACACACTCTGTCACTGCGCCTGAACACACCACACACACAGTCTGTCACTGCACCTGAACACACCACACACACAGTCTGTCACTGCACCTGAACACACCACACACACAGTCTGTCACTGCACCTGAACACACCACACACCACAGTCTGTCACTGCACCTGAACACACCACACACACACACTCTGTCACTGCGCCTGAACACACCACACACACACTCTGTCACTGCGCCTGAACACACCACACACACACAGTCTGTCACTGCGCCTGAACACACCACACACACACTCTGTCACTGCGCCTGAACACACCACACACACACAGTCTGTCACTGCACCTGAACACACCACACACACAGTCTGTCACTGCACCTGAACACACCACACACACACAGTCTGTCACTGCACCTGAACACACCACACACACACAGTCTGTCACTGCACCTGAACGCACCACACACACACAGTCTGTCACTGCACCTGAACGCACCACACACAGTCTGTCACTGCACCTGAACGCACCACACACAGTCTGTCACTGCACCTGAACGCACCACACAGTCTGTCACTGCACCTGAACGCACCACACACAGTCTGTCACTGCACCTGAACGCACCACACAGTCTGTCACTGCACCTGAACGCACCACACAGTCTGTCACTGCACCAAACGCACCACACACACACACACACTCTGTCACTGCACCTGAACGCACCACACACACACACACTCTGTCACTGCGCCTGAACGCACCACACACACAGTCTGTCACTGCGCCTGAACGCACCACACACACACTCTGTCACTGCGCCTGAACGCACCACACAGTCTGTCACTGCACCTGAATGTAACGTGAAGTGAGTGAGTGAGTAGGTGAGAGAGTGAGCAGGTGAGAGAGTGAACAGGTGAGAGAGTGAGCAGGTGAGAGAGTGAACAGGTGAGAGAGTGAGCAGGTGAGAGAGTGAGCAGGTGAGAGAGTGAGCAGGTGGGAGAGTGAGCAGGTGGGAGAGTGAGCAGGTGAGTGAGTGAGCAGGTGAGAGAGTGAGCAGGTGAGGGAGTGAGCAGGTGAGAGTGAACAGGTGAGTGAGCAGGTGAGAGAGTGAGCAGGTGAGAGAGTGAGCAGGTGAGAGTGAACAGGTGAGAGAGTGAACAGGTGAGAGAGTGAGCAGGTGAGAGAGTGAGCAGGTGAGAGTGAACAGGTGAGAGAGTGAACAGGTGAGAGAGTGAGCAGGTGAGAGGGTGAGCAGGTGAGAGAGTGAGCAGGTGAGAGGGTGAGCAGGTGAGAGTGAACAGGTGAGTGAACAGGTGAGAGAGTGAGCAGGTGAGAGAGTGAGCAGGTGAGAGAGTGAACAGGTGAGAGTGAACAGGTGAGTGAACAGGTGAGAGAGTGAGCAGGTGAGAGAGTGAGCAGGTGAGAGTGAACAGGTGAGTGAACAGGTGAGAGAGTGAGCAGGTGAGAGTGAACAGGTGAGAGAGTGAGCAGGTGAGAGTGAACAGGTGAGAGAGTGAGCAGGTGAGAGGGTGAGCAGGTGAGAGTGAACAGGTGAGTGAACAGGTGAGAGAGTGAGCAGGTGAGAGAGTGAGCAGGTGAGAGAGTGAACAGGTGAGAGAGTGAGCAGGTGAGTGAACAGGTGAGAGAGTGAGCAGGTGAGAGAGTGAACAGGTGAGAGAGAGTGAACAGGTGAGAGAGTGAGCAGGTGAGAGAGTGAACAGGTGAGAGAGTGAACAGGTGAGAGAGTGAGCAGGTGAGAGAGTGAACAGGTGAGAGAGTGAGCAGGTGAGAGAGTGAGCAGGTGAGAGAGTGAGCAGGTGAGAGAGTGAACAGGTGAGAGAGAGTGAACAGGTGAGAGAGTGAGCAGGTGAGAGAGTGAACAGGTGAGAGAGTGAACAGGTGAGAGAGTGAGCAGGTGAGAGAGTGAACAGGTGAGAGAGTGAGCAGGTGAGAGAGTGAACAGGTGAGAGAGTGAACAGGTGAGAGAGTGAGCAGGTGAGAGAGTGAACAGGTGAGAGAGTGAGCAGGTGAGAGAGTGAGCAGGTGAGAGAGTGAACAGGTGAGAGAGTGAACAGGTGAGAGAGAGTGAACAGGTGAGAGAGTGAACAGGTGAGAGAGAGTGAACAGGTGAGAGAGTGAGCAGGTGAGAGAGTGAGCAGGTGAGAGAGTGAACAGGTGAGAGAGTGAACAGGTGAGAGAGAGTGAACAGGTGAGAGAGTGAGCAGGTGAGAGAGTGAACAGGTGAGAGAGTGAGAGTGAACAGGTGAGAGAGTGAGCAGGTGAGAGAGTGAACAGGTGAGAGAGTGAGCAGGTGAGAGAGTGAGCAGGTGAGAGAGTGAACAGGTGAGAGAGTGAACAGGTGAGAGAGTGAGCAGGTGAGAGAGTGAACAGGTGAGAGAGAGTGAACAGGTGAGAGAGTGAGCAGGTGAGAGAGTGAACAGGTGAGAGAGAGTGAACAGGTGAGAGAGTGAGCAGGTGAGTACCGAGGATCTCTGCTGCCTCCAGGTGACGCTCCGGACACATCGGGGCCGTGAAGTTGAAGACAGCCGGAGCCGTGAGAACCACCGAGAGACCGTGAGGCTGAGAGAACACACACACACACACACACACACACCACACACACACCACACAACACACACACACACACACACACACACACACCACACACACACACACACACACACACACACAACACACACACCACACACACACACACACCCACACACACACACACACACACACACACACACACACACACACACGTTAAGCACTCATGTCAATAACCCTCCTGATGTGAGGTGCAGTTCCTCCACTCACCACCAGGGCGTGCTCCACGCTGTAACCTTTAGCTGTGTGTGTCTTCACGTTCCCAGCGATCGGATAGGACATCCCGTGACTGCAGACACAACACGCTTTCATTAACACTGAACAGGTGTTTCAACAGATCACCTCCAGAGGCCTGCACTACGAAGCCAGAGGCCTACACTATGAAGCCAGAGGCCTGCACTACGAAGCCAGAGGCCTGCACTACGAAGCCAGAGGCCTGCACTACGAAGCCAGTCCAACAGACCCTGGATATGTTGGAGTTATCTTACCTAACCCAAAACAAACACGCTCTCGCTAAGGGTCCCACGACGCTGGTTATCAACACGGTAACTCAAGCCAGGGTTTCTCTGTCCGGCTGAGTGCGCGTTCACATGAAAGGGGCGGGGCTAGCAACATTTGACCAATCACAAACATGGAGAAGCGCACTGACAGCCCAGCGTCATACTTCCTGAATGAAAAGTGAACTTTAATATTAGTCAAATATGAAGAAGTTAAACTTTAAACATCCATGACTTAAACACTTTATCCAGGATCAAAGCCACATAGCTGCACCTGCAAGGTGAATACAGCTGGTAACAGAGAAAGTGTTTGAATGCGTACATTAACAGGTTTATGATATCACTGCCCCGTCTAAGACACGATCTGACTTTCATTACATTTGACTCCAGTGTTTCATCAACTTAATGTGTTGCTTAAAATAATACTTCTGCATCCAGTATGTGACACTGTGAGTGTTGCACGGCCAGATACGGCTCAGCTGACTCAGATAAGGAAATATATGATACATTATGATGTGATGTGATATGAATGATAATAGCCGCGTTCACACCAAGTACTTTGCTGTACTCAGTGCTGGCACTTATTACCCCAGGGCACTTAGTACAGATCGCGTTCACACCGGAATAAGTCCTGAGGGAGGATTACGCAAATGAGCCGCTGACGTCACTTCTTCTTCTTCTGCTTTGGGTTTACTGGCAGGCCTCAAACCACTTCACGGTGTATACTGCCACCCGGAGTCCCCGGCCGGAAGTCCCCTGAGTTGGGGAAGGCTTCAGTAGAAGCTGCTGGGACTCCCAGCAGCTTCTACTGAAGCCTTCAGAGGAAATCTCCAGAACGCCGACACCTCCTCATCTCCACCGCTCCCATGCTTTATTTTGTGTTGCCATAAGTTAGTCTCTCTGCGTTTGTGCGCTGGGCGAATGCTAATGCTAATAATGCTAATGCCAGGATAATAAAATGGCGGCTCTACAAAACATTTCAGAGTTGTACGGGGCGTGGTTTGCAATTCGCCCAGCCAACCAGAACTGGGGCACTTTTTTCCCCCAGGAAAGTACCATCTCTCAGGAGGCACTAAACATGGGGGTAAACGTTCCCGAGATGAAGTGCTCTTTTTGGTGTGAACGCGACATAAGGGGTACTAACAGAACTAAACGCAAAAAGTACGGTGAAAAGTACTCCGGTGTGAACGCGGCTATTGGGACACATCGACGTCTGCACTCACAGTGCCGCGGACTGTACGTAATGTTACTCTGATCCGGTTACTTGTGTTGTGGCAGATATTTAAGTAATGGGGGGAACTGAAAGGCTCTTACCGTACTGGTTACTTTGCAGCCCGGACATTTCCCCCAAAGCACATGTAGACGTGATCGCAACACAGAAGTACCTTTCAAATCCCATCATTTTTAAGACCTTTTAATTTGTATTTGATTATCAAATGTAAGACTTTTTAAGACCCCGCGGGAACCCTGTGTTCAGCATCAGTTACCATGGAGATCTACCCCGCTAAGAAGAGAACCAGCGTCGTAGGACCGGAAACCCAGAGTTTACCCTGAAGTCACCTCGCTAAGAGAACATCCTGCTTCGTAGTACAGGCCTCTGGAGTTTAAATGGATCTTCAACCATATCTGATTGAAATGGATTAATGAACAGATTTGATCTCTCAGGTTATTTGATGTATTTCTCTTCTCTCTCACCACAGATGAACTCCGGCGTTCCCGAAGCCGATGCCGGCGAACACGCTGGCCAGATGCATGCTGGACCGCGCCTCCAGATCCTCAGGGTCCCGCACCGCGCTGTCAACAAACAAACAGACAAACAAACAAACACACACACACACACACACACACAGACAGACACACACACACACACACACATACAGACAGACAAAATGTTGAGATTTTTTTGAAAACTATCAAAGATTTTGAGATTTGGGTAACATTACAAAATGTGGAGATTTTGTGAAAAATTCAAAATGTTCAGATTTTTTATGAAAAAGTCCAAATGTTTTTATATTTTTTTAAAGTCTGAATTTTTCGATTTTCAGAAAATAGTCATAATCTTGAGATTACAGAAAAAAGTGAACATTTAGATATTTTGGGGGAAAAAATCCAAATCTTTAGATTTTAAGAAAAAGTCAGAACTTTTCAATTTTCGGAAAAAAAATTCAAATGTTGAGAGTTTGAAAAAAAAAGTCAAAATGTTGAGATTCTGAGAAAAGCCAACATTAGATTAGAAACTCCCTCTGAAGGGAACAGGGATTTACAAAAGGACTGATCTGGGGTTCCTCAGGGCTCCTGTTGGGATCTCTGGTTCTGCGCTCACCGCTTCATGAACTGAGCGACGACGCGCAGGGCGTGGCGCGACCACACGTCGCTGATGGGGTTGGAGCCCTGATAGGCCGGGCGGAGCAGCGGGTCGGGGGGGCACGGGCTCCTCTGGTGGTACGGCAGCGCCGTGTAGGACTCCAGAGCGTGACTACACAATACACAGTATCATTGTTATTATTATTGTAGTGTGTGTGTGTGTGTGTATCAGTGAGTGAGTGTGAGTGTGTCTGTGTGTGTGTGTGTGTGTGTGCATGTGTGTGTGTGTGTGTGAGTGAGTGTGTCTGTGCCTGTGTGACTGTGCCTGTGAGTGTGTGTGTGCCTGTGTCTGTCTGTGCCTGTGTGTGCCGTGTGTGAGTGTGTGTGTGTGTGTGTGTGCCTGTGAGTGTGTGTGTGTGTGTGTGAGTGTGCCTGTGTGTGTGTGTGTGTGTGTGTGTCGTCTGTGCCTGTGTGTGAGTTTACCAGAGCACGTCGAAGCCACTGTTAGCAGCGACTCTCTCCGGCATGCTGAGAGTGTGCAGCGGATCCACGATGCCCAGCGTCGGTCTGAGAGCTCTGCTGCAATACCTGCACACAGACAGCCAATCAGAGAGCTCTACTGCCACAGACTACTGCCACAGACAGCCAATCAGAGAGCTCTGAGTTGGATGTATATATATAAATATGTTATATACATATATATTATTATGTACCTGTCTTGGCCTTCAGAGGCTCGTAGTCGAAGATGGCCACGCCGGTGGTCTCGCTGCCGGTGCCGGCCGTCGTGGAACTGAAATAAAGATGAACATCCATAACGGTTAATAAATATCTTGAATATGAAGTGAATACAATGAGTTCAGTCTCTATGAGAGTTACATATAGACATGAATTGATTAGGATAAACCCCTTGAGATGCACCAAGGGGGTCCTGACAGGAGCCACGTCTCACAGACAGACATGGACAAAATAACAGAGAGCAAAGCAGGACAAGCAGTCTGTTCAGTGAAGTAATCAATACAATCAATACGATGTGATAGACAGTGTCTGATCAGTTTCATCAATAACAAGAGCAGCTGAAAGTGAGGTCTCGACCTGCGATGAGGGGCTTCAGCGCTCCGGTCACCGGGCGGCCCTTTCCGATTGGAGCGTTCACAAAGTCCAGGAAGTCAGCGTCGGGGTGACAGGCGTAAAGATTAGCTGCTTTGCAGGTGTCAATCACAGAGCCCCCCCCCACCGCCACGTACACATCGAAGGAGTCGCTCTTAGCAAAGGAGATGGCCTCTTTAAAACTGACACACACACACACACACACACACACACACCACACACACACACACACACACACACACACACACACACACACACACACACACACACACACACACACACAACACACACACACACACACCACACACACACACACACACAAACGTTAAGCACTCATGTCAATAACCCTCCTGATGTGAGGTGCAGTTCCTCCACTCACCACCAGGGCGTGCTCCACGCTGTAACCTTTAGCTGTGTGTGTCTTCACGTTCCCAGCGATCGCACACCACACAGTTTAAACCCCTCTGACCCCCCAGGCATCGATAACATATCTGTTTTATATATATATTCCATATTTTATTCCTGTGTAAATACTGCTTTATTTTGTTATGTTATTGTTTATGTATGCAGGTATGATCACCGTCTGACCCCCCAGGTATGATCTAACCCCCCAGGTATGATCACCCTCTGACCCCCCAGGTATGATCACCCTCTGACCCCCCAGGTATGATCTGACCCCCCAGGTATGATCACCCTCTGACCCCCCAGGTATGATCACCCTCTGACCCCCCAGGTATGATCACCCTCTGACCCCCAGGTATGATCTGACCCCCAAGGTATGATCACCCTCTGACCCCCCAGGTATGATCACCCTCTGACCCCCCAGGTATGATCTGACCCCCCAGGTATGATCACCCTCTGACCCCCCAGGTATGATCACCCTCTGACCCCCCAGGTATGATCACCCTCTGACCCCCCAGGTATGATCTGACCCCCAGGTATGATCACCCTCTGACCCCCCAGGTATGATCACCCTCTGATCCCCAGGTAGTTCTGACCCCCCAGGTATGATCACCCTCAGACCCCCCCAGGTATGATCTAACCCCCCAGGTATGATCTGACCCCCCAGGTATGATCACCTCTGACCCCCCAGGTATGATCACCCTCAGACCCCCCCAGGTATGATCTAACCCCCCAGGTATGATCTAACCCCCCAGGTATGATCACCCTCTGACCCCCCAGGTATGATCACCCTCTGACCCCCCAGGTATGATCACCCTCTGACCCCCCCAGGTATGATCCCCCTCTGTCAGCTACCTGGTGTCAGTCGGCTCCACCCTCACGCTGTCATAGACCCTGAAGTGCACCCCGTTGTGAGACAGGGACTCCAGCACTGCTTTCACTGGAGGGAGGCGGGACAAGTTGCTGTCCGTCATCACACACACATTACGGGCCCCCAGGTTCCTCACGTCCTGCAGAGGAGAACCAGGGAGAACCGGAGGAGAGAGAGAGGAGAACCGGAGGAGAGAGAGAGAGGAGAACCGGGGGAGAGAGAGAGAGGAGGAGGAGAACCAGAGGAGAAGGAGGAGAACCAGAGGAGAACACATTCACATTACTTCACCAAGATTTCTGATGACGTAGTTTGGTTTTTCTGCTGGTGTTTAATGTTTCATATGTTTCAACTATTATGATGATGTAATGATGATGATGATGATGATGATGTGATGATGAAATGATGTGATGATGATGTGATGATGTGATGATGATGATGTGATGATGTGATGATGATGTAATGATGATGATGATGTGATGATGAAATGATGTGATGATGTGATGATGTGATGATGTGATGATGGGATGATGATGTGATGATGTGATGATGGGATGATGATGTGATGATGTGATGATGATGTGATGATGTGATGATGTGATGATGATGTGATGTGATGATGGGATGATGATGTGATGATGTGATGATGTGATGATGGGATGATGATGTGATGATGTGATGATGAAATGATGTGATGATGGGATGATGATGTGATGATGATGATGATGTGATGATGTGATGATGGGATGATGATGTGATGATGTGATGTGATGATGGGATGATGATGTGATGATGTGATGATGTGATGATGGGATGATGATGTGATGATGTGATGATGAAATGATGTGATGATGAAGATGTGATGATGTGATGATGTAATGATGATGATGATGTGATGATGAAGATGTGATGATGTAATGATGATGATGATGTGATGATGAAGATGTGATGATGTGATGATGATGTAATGATGATGTGATGATGTGATGTGATGATGATGTGATGTGATGATGATGTGATGATGATGTGATGATGTGATGTGATGATGTGATGATGATGTGATGATGTGATGTGATGATGTGATGATGAAATGATGTGATGATGTGATGATGTGGATGTGATGATGATGTGATGATGATGTGATGATGTGATGTGATGATGATGTGATGATGATGTGATGATGTGATGTGATGATGATGTGATGTGATGATGATGTGATGATGATGTGATGATGTGATGTGATGATGATGTGATGATGATGTGATGATGTGATGTGATGATGATGTGATGATGTGATGATGATGATGTGATGATGTGATGTGATGTGGATGTGATGATGATGATGAAATGATGTGATGATGTGATGATGATGATGTGATGATGATGTGATGATGTGATGATGTGATGTGATGATGATGTAATGATGATGATGATGATGATGTGATGATGTGATGTGATGTGGATGTGATGATGATGATGTGATGATGATGTGATGATGATGTGATGTGATGTGATGATGATGTGATGATGTGATGATGATGTGATGTGATGATGATGTGATGATGATGATGATGATGTGATGATGATGATGTGATGATGTTTTTATTTTATTTTTTTTATTTTGTATTCCAGTCCTGTATGTTGCATGTTTGTATTTGATTGTATTGACTTGTTCAAAATGAAATGTGTCTTCAGGCTGACGTACAGAATCTGTCAGGACTTCAGATGAAAAATAACTCTGAACATTTACAGAAATGTTGATTAATGTGCAGTCCCTGTTAAATACATGAATAAATACAAATGTAATGATGATGATGATGATGATGTGAAGATGATGTGATGATGATGTGAAGATGATGTGATGATGACAGTTTGGTTACCATGCCGATCTCTCTGCTGACTCCCTCTCCGTATCGGATGTTGGAGCTCGCCATCTGAAGGAAAAAAACAAACAATTAATAACAAAATAAAATGTAAAAACAGCTTTCTCAAAAATGTTTCTGAAAACGTCAGAATCGAGAAATGTCTAACAATTTCAGAATTCAGAACATTCTGAAGATCTCGTGTGTTCCTCCAGAGGGAGTTTTCTCGCTCTGTTATCAGCATCATGTGCCCCTTTTAATAACCCTGGCCTAAAGCCTCGTCTGCATGTTTTTACTCATCAGGTGCTGAATGAATGGATGGATGAATGAATGGATGAATGAATGAATGGATGAATGAATGGATGAATGGATGAATGAATGGATGGATGGATGGATGAATGGATGAATGAATGGATGAATGGATGAATGAATGGATGGATGAATGGATGAATGGATGGATGAATGGATGAATGAATGGATGGATGGATGAATGGATGGATGAATGGATGAATGGATGAATGAATGGATGAATGAATGAATGGATGAATGGATGAATGGATGGATGGATGGATGAATGGATGAATGAATGAATGGATGGATGAATGGATGAATGAATGGATGAATGGATGGATGAATGAATGAATGGATGAATGAATGGATGGATGAATGGATGAATGGATGAATGAATGGATGGATGAATGAATGAATGGATGAATGAATGGATGAATGAATGGATGAATGAATGGATGAATGGATGAATGAATGGAGGATGGATGGATGGATGAATGAATGAATGGATGAATGAATGGATGGATGAATGGATGAATGGATGGATGAATGAATGAATGGATGGATGAATGAATGGATGAATGGATGGATGGATGAATGAATGGATGGATGAATGAATGGATGAATGGATGAATGGATGGATGAATGGATGGATGAATGAATGAATGGATGGATGGATGAATGGATGGATGGATGAATGGATGAATGAATGAATGGATGCAGAATTACTGAGTCAAAATATTTATACTTTCAGAAAAATTCAGACATTTCAGATTTCCTGAAAAATGTCAGAAATGTTTGATTTTGAGAAGTCAGACATTTCAGATTTCGAGGAAAAGTCAAAATGTTGAGATTTTGAAAAAAAGACATTTTAATAAAAAAAAGTCAGAAATCTGAGATTTTCACAAAAGAACATCTTATATTTTATTTGCTGAATTGTGATAACAGTGAAAAAGTGGAGATTTTCAAAAAAGGGTCA
This sequence comes from Trematomus loennbergii, assembly GCA_012861695.1. Classification (NCBI taxonomy): domain Eukaryota; kingdom Metazoa; phylum Chordata; class Actinopteri; order Perciformes; family Nototheniidae; genus Trematomus; species Trematomus loennbergii. The sequence goes on along the minus strand of JAAOOA010001060.1, from coordinate 115,222 downwards.
ACATTTTGAGAAAAAAATAAAAATGAGATTTTGGGGAAAAAAGCAGAAGTTTGAGATTTTTGAAAAAAGTCTGAATTTTTTGATTTTTAGAAAAATGTAATTCTCTATTAAAATGACAATGATGATGTCATACTGATCACAAGTTTTAATATCAGTCAAAAGACGTGCATATTGTTTTTAAGATTTCAGCCTAAGACAATTAAATGTAATTATAGAACTGTGTAAATATGTATGAATGACTTGTGTATCTGTTCAGGGACTCCCTAAAGAGACCCCTTTATGAACCCGTTGTGCTGGTACCTCGAAGGCGTAGTCTGTCTTCCTGACGGTGCAGGCTGCGGCTCCGGCACCTGATGATCACATTACTACATTATTCATATATAACTGATGCTGCACATCTGTGATTGATTGTAATGATGCATTGGGTTTAATAAAATGTTCATCCCAAGTCAAAGTGATGAGTTTATGTCCAAATATGCTCACTTTCATATCAGGAAATTCAAGCTTTCCTCTTGAACAATTAATAGATGTTCAAAATAGTTAATAATTCTGAAAACTGACTAATCTTCAAAACTGTAATCCAGAGTGGTAATTATTGAAAGACCAAACTCCCTCCACGCTGTCCTGACTAAAGGTTATCAGCGAGTGTGTGTGAGTGTGACTGTGTGAGTGTGTGAGTGTGTGAGTGAGTGAGTGAGTGAGTGTGTGTGTGAGTGAGTGAGTGAGTGAGTGAGACTGTGTGAGTGAGTGAGTGAGTGAGTGAGACTGTGTGACTGTGTGAGTGAGTGAGTGAGTGAGTGAGTGAGACTGTGTGTGTGTGTGTGTGTGTGTACCTTGTGGAAGGTGTTGGAGTGCGCAGGACATCTGCACCTGTTCACAGAAACATTCACATTTCACTGTTAACACTGTTCTCCTGCTTCACATTGTATCTGTTTTAATGCACATAACACACATTTAGTGAGAGCACATTACCTCGTATTATAAGTGTATAATAATGAAGAGTGTATCAGAGATAAATGAAACCCATTCAAAGTACCTCTTATGATATCATAGCAGGTTAAAGGGAGCTGTTGTAAAGGGGTCTCTCCTTATCTGGAATAATCTGTATGGTCTTTTAGAGGTCATTCACAACCTGAAGAAAAACAGCTTGTTGTTCTGAAAACGTAAAGCTTTCAGGAACTTGAAGCAGCATTTAAAGAGTGACACGGGTCACCTGTGTGATGGTCGTGTTACTAACAGCAGTTCTCTCAATGCAACTATACACAAGAGGTCATGACAGGACACTTAGTTAATACCTGGTTAACAGTAGAAATAACGCTTCCCAGGGTTTCACACTGAAGCAGGATTATCAAAGACTTTATACTGATTTATAAAATAGTATTATATGTTTTGCTCTGTGGGTTAAACACCTTGAGTTAATTAAAAACCGTTTTAATGGGTCCGTTCACTAATGACTCTAGCCTCAACTTCTCTTTACTTTGTAACATAAAACGTCTTAAAGTAAATGAATAACGCTTCTGAGAATGCCTTACCAATGCCGAATCATCAAATACTCTCTAATGATTTAAAAATGTGTTTAAATCAACTTTGTGAAGTAAAACACCTGACATTTTAAGACTTTAAAACGTCAGGTGTGTGAATGGAGTCTTGCGTAACGTTCTCTGCTCTGAATGTAAAACCCGTTGAAAGGTATAAATAAATCTCCCCGGAGCTTCTGACTGAAGCCGAATTATCAAATCCTTTGTTATGATTTAAATAACCAATTTAAATAAACTTTGCAAAGTAAAAATCCTGAAATATAACAAAAAGAGTTTAAAATGGTCAGATTTGTGAACGGACTCTGGCGTCAGAGGGGAGGTTCTGTGACGTCACCAAGTGTTGTTTTTCAGGGTAAACTTCAATCTTTAGAGAACGTGTGTTAAACTCACGCGGCGCGCTCGAGCTGCCTCATCAGGTGCACCACTCGGTCTCGTGCGGCCATCTCTGCAGGGGGTCAGGTCAGGTGAAAAGTGATCTGCACGAGCTGCTGCACCGACAACTACAATGACGTCAAGCTCACTGTAGGACCGGTATCACTGCTTCCGGATCCGCTTTCAAAATAAAGCACGAAATCACTGTGAAAATAAATCTCTTCTCTTTTACCTGAAGTGTCATAAAGGTCACAATTAATAAAGATGTAAGTAAGGTACTTTAATAACAGTTTATATGTGTGCGTGTGTGTGTGTGTGTGTTGTGTGTGTGTGTGTGTCTGTGCGTGTGTGTGTGTGTGTGTCAGTGTGTGTGTGTGTCTGTGTGTCTGTGTGTGTGTGTGTGTCTGTGTGTGCGTGTCTGCGTGTGTGTGTGTGTGTGTGCGTGTGTCTGTGTGTGTGTGTGTGTGTGTCAGTGTGTGTGTGTCAGTGTGGTGTGTGTGTGTGTGAGTGTGTGTGTGTGTGTCTGTGTGTGTGTGTGTGTGTGTCTGTCTGTGTGTCTGTGTGGGACCATTGAGCGCTTTGTATACACTTAGGCCCGCTCACACGAGGCCGTTTGCGTTTATGCACAGTATGCGTATTCAAAAAAGTCTTCCGTTCACATGCATTTGTTTCATTTAACGTGCCTGTTCAAACGAGGCCTCTGGAAACGCTGTAGTACATATGCTGGGACTGTAAGTGGCGCTGTAACTTCCGCCAAAATACACCAAAAGCCGCGAAGAAGAGCAACCGAGCAGCCCCGCTGCAATGTTGCCATGGCTACCCTTCTGTTTAAGCCCCGAAACTGAAACTGAAACTGAAAGAAACCGAATCTGTGGATATTGCATCCCCCAAGAAGCACGTCTCCGTGGAGAGGACGGCTCAGAAAGAGAGATATTCTCTACAAACACCGGGTGAGATCCTTCTTTGTCAATATAATGGATCAATGCATGAAATCTGACTCTGTTTATTTTGTTTTAAGGAGTATATTGGGCGTTAACAATTCTGGTTTGCTTTTATAATATTATTTTCATTCAAGAACCCCTTGTGCGTTTAATTAACACAGCTATTTTTGATAGTTGCTACAGCAGTGAGCAGGAGAGGTGGGGAGAGGCGGGGAGAGGCGGGGAGAGGGAGAGGTGGGAGAGGCGGGGAGAGGTGGGGAGAGGCGGGGAGAGGCGGGGAGAGGGAGAGGTGGGGAGGGTGGGAGAGGCGGGGAGAGGGAGAGGTGGGGAGAGGCGGGAGAGGTGGGGAGAGGTGGGGAGAGGCGGGGAGAGGGAGAGGTGGGGAGAGGCGGGGAGAGGTGGGAGAGGTGGGGAGAGGCGGGAGAGGGAGAGGTGGGGAGAGGTGGGGAGAGGCGGGGAGAGGGAGAGGTGGGGAGAGGTGGGGAGAGGCGGGGAGAGGGAGAGGTGGGGAGAGGTGGGGAGAGGCGGGGAGAGGAGAGGCGGGGAGAGGTGGGGAGAGGTGGGGAGAGGCGGGGAGAGGGAGAGGTGGGGAGAGGTGGGGAGAGGCGGGGAGAGGGAGAGTGGGGAGAGGTGGGAGAGGCGGGGAGAGGGAGAGGTGGGAGAGGCGGGGAGAGGTGGGGAGAGGTGGGGAGAGGCGGGGAGAGGTGGGGAGAGGGAGAGGTGGGGAAAGGGAGAGGCGGGAGAGGGAGAGGTGGGGAGAGGCGGGGAGAGGGAGAGGTGGGGAGAGGCGGGGAGAGGCGGGGAGAGGTGGGGAGAGGTGGGGAGAGGCGGGGAGAGGGAGAGGTGGGGAGAGGCGGGGAGAGGTGGGGAGAGGTGGGGAGAGGCGGGGAGAGGGAGAGGTGGGGAGAGGTGGGGAGAGGCGGGGAGAGGGAGAGGTGGGGAGAGGCGGGGAGAGGTGGGGAGAGTGGGGAGAGGCGGGGAGAGGGAGAGGTGGGGAGAGGCGGGGAGAGGTGGGGAGAGGGGGGAGAGGGAGAGGTGGGGAGAGGCGGGGAGAGGCGGGGAGAGGGGGGAGAGGCGGGGAGAGGTGGGGAGAGGGAGAGGTGGGGAAAGGGAGAGGCGGGGAGAGGGAGAGGTGGGGAGAGGCGGGGAGAGGGAGAGGTGGGGAGAGGCGGGGAGAGGGAGAGGTGGGGAGAGGCGGGGAGAGGTGGGGAGAGGTGGGGAGAGGTGGGGAGAGGCGGGGAGAGGAGAGGTGGGGAGAGGCGGGGAGAGGGAGAGGCAGGGAGAGGCGGGGCTATCGTTATTTTTCCAGGCAATATTCGTATAGAGGTGATCACACGGACTCGGTTGACCCCCCAGAGAGTTTCGTTTGCAAATCTATCCACCTTGGGACCCGTTATTGTTTGTGGGGTCAGTTTCTATCGGCCTCGGTAAATAATAGGGCTATACGCACGAGAAACTATGCAGATACAAGCCGTTTTCTCCTCGTGTAAACGGCGCTCAAGCTGATTGTCGGATTCAAGATGGCGCCTGTGTCTCCCTCAGCTCTCTGCCTTTAGCTGTCCTGTTTTTGTTTTATGTTTGTCAGAATGTCTCTGCTCTGCTCGTCTACGATCGCCAAGCTCTCCTCCACCTCAGACCCTCACTGGAGTTGATATTGCTGCCCAAACCACATCTGGCAACCATAAATCCCCCCCCCCCTCTACTGTCTGATATCCCCACCTACCTGCACCGGTCACCTGCATCCTGCCTCGCCGAAAGCGCTTCAGACAGGGGCAAAGCGTGGTGTGCACTGGTCCATCTGAAGACCTGGTGGTGCACTGGTCCATCTGAAGACCTGGTGTGCACTGGTCCATCTGAAGACCTGGCGGCTTCTTCTGTGAATTATCCACGCCTCAGATGTCACGGCCCTCCCGCTGCACGCCATGTGAGGGATCGGTGGATTCGCCCCGTTTTTCCGGAGCTCCGGACTCGCTGGACCCGCTGGCAGCTCCTCCTGCCCGACTGACTGCTCCTCCTGCCCGACTGACTGCTCCTCCTGCCCGACTGACTGCTCCTCCTGCCCGACTGACTGCTCCTCCTGCCCGACTGACTGCTCCTCCTGCCCGACTGACTGCTCCTCCTGCCGACTGACTGCTCCTCCTGCCCGACTGACTGCTCCTCCTGCCCGACTGACAGCTCCTCCTGCCCGACTGACTGCTCCTCCTGCCCGACTGACTGCTCCTCCTGCCCGACTGACTGCTCCTCCTGCCCGACTGACTGCTCCTCCTGCCCGACTGACTGCTCCTCTGCCCGACTGACAGCTCCTCCTGCCCGACTGACTGCTCCTCCTGCCCGACTGACTGCTCCTCCTGCCCGACTGACTGCTCCTCCTGCCCGACTGATGCTCCTCCTGCCCGACTGACTGCTCCTCCTGCCCGACTGACTGCTCCTCCTGCCCAACTGACTGCTCCCGGCCCACGCGGCGTTCAACACGCACATCTTCGTCAGCTGAGACGCACTACACCTTCGGCAAGCCCGGCGAAACTTTGCATGGCTTTGCTAAATGCTAGGTCGATAGCAAACAAAACGTTCCTGCTAAACGACTTCTTCACCTCTCGTGAACTGGATTTGATGTTCCAGACGGAGACCTGGGTCCACGCTGGCGAGTATACACCGTTCTCTGAACTTCTTCCTCCTGACTGTACATTCTTCAGCTCCCCCCGTGCCACTGGCCATGGTGGGGGCATAGCATCAGTGTTTAGAGCTAGCCTCCATGGTGGGGGCATAGCATCAGTGTTTAGAGCTAGCCTCCATGGTGGGGGCATAGCATCAGTGTTTAGAGCTAGCCTCCATGGTGGGGGCATAGCATCAGTGTTTAGAGCTAGCCTCCATGGTGGGGGCATAGCATCAGTGTTTAGAGCTAGCCTCCATGGTGGGGGCATAGCATCAGTTTAGAGCTAGCCTCCATGGTGGGGCATAGCATTGTTTAGAGCTAGCCTCCACATAGCCAGTGTTTAGAGCTAGCCTCAATGCGATTGCTTCACCCTGTAACTAGCTATGCCAGCTTTGAGTTGCAGCTTTTTGAACTGAACCCGGCCTCGCCTATACTCTGCGCAGTCGTGTATCGTCCGCCAAAGTGTAATAAGGATTTCATAAATGACTTTTCTGACTTTCTGTCCGGGATCATGGTGAAATATGATCGTGTTTTGATCTCCGGAGACTTCAATGTCCATGTGTGTTGCGAGTCCAAACCTCTGGTTAGGGACTTTTTAAATCTCCTTGATTCCTTTGGTCTCGTTCAGTCCGTGGCCCAACACACGAAAAAGGACACACTTTGGACTTAGTATTATCGTTTGGACTGTCTGTATCTGTGGATGAAATATGTGCAGCAACGCGTATCTCAGACCATTTACCGGTTCTGTTTACAACCTCCATCCCTTCCGCAGGAGTCGAATCACGTGCCCCGGCGCGTCGTCTGCGTTCGATTAACCCCTTGACTGCCTCACAGTTCTCTGATGTTTTTAATGCTTCTCCGATCTGTAAATTAGATGTGAACTGTGCTTTTAATGCTGATGAGCTTATCTCCATGTTTGACTCGACATGCACACTAATACTGGATTCTGTTGCTCCTTTTACGCTTAGACGCACCAAAGTTCTCAGAGCCGTGGCTCAATGACTGTACTCGTGCTCTCAGACGCGCTTGCAGGCGTGCAGAGAGAAAATGGAAAAAGGATAAACTCCATGTCTCCCTAGAAATCCTTCGTGCTTGCCTTTCTGACTACCAGACGGCAGTCAAAGCAGCCAAAACAGAGCACATTTCTCTGTTAATCTCCAAAAACAGCCATAAACCTCAGGTTCTTTTTAATGTCCTCAACTCTATCATTAATCCCTGTGATGTTTCTTCTATTGTCCCATCGACTACTCTCTGTGATAAGTTTCTTACATTTTTTATTGAAAAGTATCTGCTCTTAGGCTAGCCCACACTAGTGCTACCCCAGATCCTGCTCCTTTTCTGTGCCCTGCTGTCCTCGACCACTTTGAGCCTGTATCCCTCTCTTCTCTCTCGGATGTAGTCAAGCACCTGCGGCCGACAAACTGCACCTCAGACAGCATTCCCTCTCGCCTTCTCAGAGATGTTTTTGATCAGTTGGAGCAAGTATTTTATTACTTTTAAACACCTCTCTTACCTCAGGATGTGTCCCAGCTGCCTTCAAACATGCCGTGGTTAAGCCACTCCTTAAAAAGAAAAATCTCGACCCCTCCATTCTCGCAAATTTTAGGCCCATCTCCCAGCTACCTTTTTTATCAAAAGCCCTGGAGCGAGTAGTCTACGCCCAGCTGCAGTCTTTTTTAACCATCCATGGAATCCATGAAAAGTTTCAGTCTGGCTTCAAACCCATGCACAGCACTGAAACAGCCCTTTTAAGAGTTTTTAATGATCTGCTCCTAGCCGCCGACTCAGGTAGCCCAGCTGTCTTGGTGCTGTTAGACCTGACAGCTGCCTTTGACACTGTGGACCATAGCATCCTGCTTCACGGCTTGAACAGTCCGCTGGCATCACAGGCTCTGCCCTTGCATGGTTCAGGTCCTACCTGACAGACCGTAGCTTCTCAGTGCAGCTAGGTGCCTCCTAGCCCCTCTTACCGTGGGGTTCCCCAAGGCTCGATTCTGGGCCCCATCCTTTTTCTACTGTACATACTGCCCCTAGGTTCAATACTCACAAAACACAACATCCCTTCCACTGCTACGCCGACGATGTACAGATCTATCTGCCTCTCAAAGCAAATTAAACACTCACTACAGCAGCTGATGGACTGCTTAGCAGAGATACAATCCTGGCTGAGCCAACTTTCCTCAACCTCAACGAGAGCAAGACCGAGGTCATCTTTTTTGGACCGCAACCTCCACCTCCCAGGTTGATATTCTGGGCTCCTCAAAAATAATATCCTCCCCTCGGTCATGAACCTTGGAGTGACCTTCAATAGCGCTTTTAAATTCGATAAGCAGTCAGCACCGTAGTCAAAACCTGTTTTTTTTAAATACGACTATTGGCCAAGACCAAGTCGTTTTATCGTTTGAGGACCTGGAAAGGGTTATTAACGCCTTTGTTACCTCAAGACTGGATTACTGCAACTCTCTGTACGTGGGTATGGACCAGGCTCAATTAAACACTGCAGCTAGTCCAAAACGCAGCTGCACGTTTGCTGACTGGCCACAAAAAGCGTCACCACATCACCCCTATTCTGGCCTCACTACACTGGCTTCCAGTTCGGTTCAGAATAGATTTTAAAATCCTTTTATTTGTTTTCAAAGCACTAAATGGGCTGGCTCCGGCCTATATAGCTGAACTGCTCCAGCGCTACACCCCAGCCAGAGCTTTAAGGTCTGCTGACCAGCTGCTGCTGGTAGTGCCCAAGACCAGGCTCAAAACCAGAGGGCACCGAGCCTTCTCAGCAGCTGGCCCTAGGCTCTGGAACACTCTGCCCCTCCATGTGAGGTCGGCCCAGACCCTAGGGGTTTTAAATCTACTCTAAAAACACACTTCTTCTCTCTGGCCTTCTAGTTAGAGCGGAGCACGACTCCTGACTTTTCCTGTGTTTTATTTTTATTTTTTATATATATCTGTTGTAATTTATTGTCTTTTATTGTGATTGTAGTAATGTGTTTTTATGTGATTGTAGTATTTATTACATGTACAGCACTTTGGCTCGACCAACAATCGCTTTTAAATGTGCTTTATAAATAAACCTTGATTTGATTTGATTTGTGTGTGTGTCTGTGTGCGTGTGTGTGTTTGTCAGTCAGTGTGTGTGTGTGTGTGTGTGTGTGTGTGTGTGTGTGTGTGTGTGTTGTTGGAGCAGAACACCTATCTGGTGGCTGATAGCCCCCTCTACGCGCCGTTCGTTGGATGAGGCTGGATCTCTATTAAATAAAGAAAGGAATTGAAAACACCGGAATCAAAAGTTATAACAATTATCTGAGTTTACTGGTAGGAAACCAAACACATATACAAGTTATACAGAGTACTCCGGACTTCAGGTTTGTGATGCGATGCGGATAAAGGTGTCGGGACCCGCCAACTCATCAAACAAGAAGAAATTGACTTCAGGTTTGTGATGCGATGCGGACACAGATATCGGGACCTGCCAACTCACCAAACAAGAAAGCATTTTACATTAAAAAACAACAGTATTCATAATCATATTTTGGGGCGGAGATGTGTTCACTTTTCCCTTCCCCTTTTACTCCAAAGCGAATGAGAGAGTCCGTGAGGAGGAGCTGTGTGAGCTGCTCACATCCCCCAGGTGTTTTTACTGGTTGGATTCACTCCTGGTCGGGTTCAATACAGCGAATCAGAGTTCTGACCAGAACGTGAGATTCTAAAGTTTCACAAGGTCAAAGTCCATCTTATCTCTGCACCGGTATTCACTCCCTTACTTTCCCATGGGAGTTTTTCACATAAATTATTCTTTCTCATACAATTAAACCTTTGTGCACATATATAATGATGTCCATAACGACCTTAAAAAGAACATGTGTGTGTGGGGGTGAAAAGGAGCGGTGTGTGTGTGAAACAGGATCTCTGGGTCAGTGAGTTGAAAGTGAGAATATCATTTCTATATATGTGATTACCCAAAACCGTTGTGATTACTTAAAACAGTTCAAACAATACATGTTCACTAAAATACAATTCAAAATAATACATGTTTACTTCAATACAGTGTAAAATCATATCTTTTTACTTCAGTGTGTGTGTGTGTGTGTGCGTGCATGCGTGTGTCTGTGTGTGTCTGTGTGTGTCTGTGTGTGTGTGCATGTGTGTTACGTGCCGTAGTGTTTGTGTGTGTCTCTCTCTCTCCCTCTGGTTGTCCCCGGGTGCAGCCTCCCCCCGGGTGCAGCCTCTCCCCGGGTGCAGCCTCCCCCCGGGTGCGGGCTCTCCCCGGGTGCGGCCTCTCCCGGGTGCGGCCTCTCCCCGGGTGCGGCCTCTCCCCGGGTGCAGCCTCTCCCCGGTTACTTTGCAAGTTGGCTGGTGTCTTTCATTGGTTGATTAAACCTCATCAGTTTCCTCTCTTTTCTCGTGCCTGGTCATTTCTGTGTTTTCTTACTCCCCTTCGTACCCCTAGATTTGGAGGGTGTGTGTGTGTGTGTGTGTGTGTGTGTGTGTGTGTGTGTGTATAAACAGAGGAGGTCAGAGGTCAGCGCTGCAGACACATCGACCTTTAAAAGCGTCTCGTCTTTATTTTATTTGTTACTTGCTTTGTTTCTGCTCCAGAGGAGAGAGTCAGCTCAGATCATCTGCTCTCTGAGGCTCAGAGTGAGGGGCTCATACTGAGGGGGGCTCACTCTGAGGGGCTCACACTGAGGGGGGGCTCACTCTGAGGGGCTCACTCT
>JAAOOA010001060.1:80000-100000 GCA_012861695.1 Trematomus loennbergii | reverse complement strand
TGTTGATTACCCTGAACGTATAATTCAACTGAAAAACCAATACAAAAATAAATGATACATTTAAATAAATAATATCAAAATAATAAATACCAATAAACAAGATCAACAAATATTTTGGAGCGCACTTCCACAGCTACTAAACATATATAAATACGATAAATACAAATACATGAGATCCAATATGTTGCAGTGCTGTCACAACCTAGCAAAGCAAAATAATCGTTTTTTTCGATTATGTTGTTTTCGTAATTGTGGCAGGCCAAAATCGTAATTGCGATTAAAATACGATTAATTGCACAGCCCTAGTTTGTAGGCTACTCTTAATATTTAAATGTTTTCATCAAATATAACTTATTCAACAACTAAATTCAATAACGTGCTTTAACCACTAGGCGGTGCGGGTTAAAAAACCAGTGATCTAGTTAATAAAACATAATAATATCAAACATAATATGACTATTAACTTTATTGTGAAATGAAAACAGAACGCTAAAGGAAAATACAGTTTCAGTCTCTGGATTTGAAGCTTATGCATTGTACCATGAACCTGTAGACCTGTAACAGTCAACTGCAGTCAAGTCCTTTTCTATCAGCTGTGCACCGTTATGGTGTAAATACAGCCTATCTACCAATTGGATCAAATATAAAAGTCAGCCGAATTAGTGTTGATACTGCAAGGAGACGTATTGTGTGAAGAGAAATGTAGATGTTGTTTAATTGCTGATATATTTATGATCCACGTCACGTATTCAGTTTCTGTGGCAGTTCCTGTTTGTCCAAAAGTCTTCTCATCAGGGCTCTATACATACAGAACTACGGCAGATGTGTAATATGTAATGCAGCCGAAACGTGTATTACAATGCCGTTATGTGATGACCTCCAAAGAGAAAAGCAAGCACACTCGGATTAAAGTATTATTTCTTTATTTTTTAAATGTTTTCCGATTTCTATCGCATAAACACCATATCCCAACGTGCATTGCGGCTAAAACATCCAATCACCGAGCTTGAACGTATCTGAGGATTATGGGTAGTTTCGATGTTTTAGCCGATCAAAACCTCTGAAAAAAGAAATGTGTCTCTCAGAATCGTAAGAGAAAAACCTATGGAAAAACACAAAAGCATTGTACACAATTTAAACCAATTAATGTCGTATAATAAACAAGGATACACTGATGTTTTTCAGTGAGTACTGCAGATATCACTGTGTAATCATTTGATCATTGGATTTATTATGATAACTTCGAGACCGGAAATACTGTTTTCACCCCGTGACTTTACATGGAAGCTGCCGCATATACACGTTCTCCTGGCGAGACCTCAAATCATCTTCGTAATATCTATCAAACTATAGATCCTACACATCCACTGGACGTAGATTATAAAAGTACAATATACCTTCTCGCTAGAAATCTAATCAAAAAGCATTTTAATGGCCAAACTATTGCACAATTTAGGATTTTCCAGAGAGGGTTATTTGTGAATGAACGACCCTCTGTAACGTTTGCAATCAACGGGAGTACTAGAGGGCGAAAACTTTAAAACGTGATTATATATATAGGATTATAGGTATCAACCTATTTGGTCGTATGAGTTGGAGGACTTGTTGCACCGCTGATCTGCTGTAAGCTAGCTAGCTAACGTAGCTAACCTTCAGATATCCTGACAAAGTTATGAGACGACTGACAGAGACAGATGCTTTGTAACCCACCCCCAAACAAAGGTTATATATGTATATATATGGTTGACATTAAACAGACTCCTGTGTGTGTGTGTGTGTGTGTGTGTGTGTGTGTGTGTGTGTGCAGTGTGTGTGGAGATGAAGCTGCTGCTCTGGCTCGTGGTTCTGCTCGCCCCCCTCCCTGCTGAATGCCTCCCCCTCTTGCCCCGCCCCATGCTCTTGCCCCGCCCCCTGCTCTTGCCCCGCCCCCTGCTGCTCCACCTGGGGGAGGAGCTCTCCCTCCGGGTGGGGGGGGCTCCCCTGAGGGGATGGGGGAGAAGGAGAAGAGGTCTGAGGAGCCCGCCCTCTCTGGACCTCACCTTCCACCTGCTGAGGGAGGTTCTGCAGATGGCCCGCAACGAGAGGCTGAACCAGCAGGCCACCAGCAACAGGGCCCTGATGGACAGCTTTGGAAAGTGAGACCCCCTCAGGACCCCCCTACTGAAGCCCCGCCCACATACTGCTGAAGCCCCACCCACATAGTCCTGAAGCTCCTCCCACAGACTACTGAAGCTCCTACTACTGAAGCTCCTCCCACAGAGTACTGAAGCTCCTCCCACAGAGTACTGAAGCTCCTCCCACAGAGTACTGAAGCTCCTCCCACAGACTACTGAAGCTCCTACTACTGAAGCTCCTCCCACGACTACTGAAGCCCCTCCCACATACTACCACAGACTACTGAAGCTCCTCCCACAGCGTACTGAAGCTCCTCCCACAGACTACTGATGCTCCTCCCACAGACTACTGAAGCTCCCCCCACAGACTACTGAAGCCCCTCCCACATACTACTGAAGCTCCTCCCACATACTACTGAAGCTCCTCCCACATACTACCACAGACTACTGAAGCTCCTCCTACAGACTACTGAAGCTCCCCCACAGAGTACTGAAGCTCCTCCCACAGACTCCTGAAGCTCCTCCCACAGACTCCTGAAGCTCCTCCCACAGACTCCTGAAGCTCCTCCCACAGACTACTGAAGCTCCTCCACAGACTACTGAAGCTCCTCCCACAGACTACTGAAGCTCCTCCCACAGACTACTGAAGCTCCTCCCACAGACTCCTGAAGCTCCTCCCAGATCTGATGATTTTTTATCTTTAATCGCAGAATTCTGACATTTTTCTTATAAAATAAATAAAAACTTTTGATGACTGAAAATACATCAAAGAGAAAAAAAATGTTATGTTCAAATTTGTATTTAAATAAATATATATATTTAATGTCATTTGTTTATTTGATTAAACTCTTGATTCTTCCTTTTTGAGTCTTTTGAAATGTCTTCATATAAAAAGTGATCATTTATTTGTGTTTATTTTGACCCTGTTTGTGAATAAATATCTGCTCTTCCTCTCAACTGGTGCGGTCTTCATTAGGATCCTTGAATCCTTATGTCAACAACAACAACAACAACAAAAACAACCACAGCAGCAGCAGGGTGTGAGCAGAGCATTCAGGTCAGAACATGAAGTGAGAAACAGCTGATTTTTAATGGCAATAACATCACATCACATCACATGTCACTTGTTAGACGCTTTTATCCAAAGAGACTCAATACTGAGGACAACCCCCTGAGGAGCACTTTGAAGTGTCTCAGGGACACAACGACATGCTGACTGCAGAGGGGTTTGAACCTGTGCTCCCCTGATCCCAACACCAACGCACTAGGCCACTGCGCCACACGCCTCCACCGCCAATAAAACATTTTCACTATAGAAACAAACAAAGTTTCATATTTCATTTTCTACAATCTCTTTAGTTTCAGAACAACTGAACTTTAACAACTGGTGGAAAATATAACTCATAAAACAGAGCGAGCTTCAGGGAAACGTAACAACATTATTATTACACATAGTTTCACTTCTGGTTGAGCCAACTGAACGAGAAGATGTGTTTCGGTCCGTCCTCTGACTCCTCCTGATGAAGAGGAGGAGGAGGAGGAGAGGAGGAAGGAGAGGAGGAGGAGGAGGAGAGGAGGAGAAGAACCTTTTAGTGTCATGAATTTATATTAAATCAAAATATTACTAATAAATTCAAACAGATTTAAATGTAAATCACTGAAATCATCAGATCAGATTTGTTTGAAATAATAATTCCATTAAGTCTGAATGACTGAATGCAGCGTGTGTTGTCATACCTGGGAGGCGGGGCTAGTGGTAGGCGGGGCCTGTGTGGACGAGGAGGGGGCAGGGCCGTTCGTCGATGATGTCATGGTGGGCGGGCCTCTGAAGGTCTCTGAGGGGGCGTGGCTAATAGCTGAACACTGAAGACTGAGCAGGAGACAGAGAAGGAAGCTGATTGGCTGAGGTCGTCAGAGGAGGCAGCTGATTGGCTGAGGTCATCAGAGGAGGCCTTTGATTGGCTGAAGTCATCAGAGGAGGCAGCTGATTGGCTGAAGTCATCAGAGGAGCCTTCTGGTTGGCTGAAGTCATCAGAGGAGGCAGCTGATTGGCTGAGGTCATCAGAGGAGGCAGCTGATTGCTGAGTTCATCAGAGGAGGCTTCTGATTGGCTGAAGTCATCAGAGGAGGCAGCTGATTGGCTGAGGTCATCAGAGGAGGCTTCTGATTGGTTGAGGCTGTCCTTCTGACCTCCTCTGCCACTTTCTTCTTCATCATCATCATCATCTTCATCAACTGAGGAGACAGCATGTTAATGTGAAGATAGCGCTAATATTAGCCCATGCTAACACAATAGCATTAACAATAGCATAGACACATGCAGACAAACTAGCATGCTAACTAAATAGCAGAATCAATGCTAACATATAAACAGCCCCCACTTTAACTTCATCCTTTAACACGTCAATAACCCTGCTACAGTCCCATGCTAACACGCTAGCAAACAAACATATAGTAGCACCTGAAGGCAGCATCACACCAGCCAATGATCTCCTGCGGTTAGTGTGAGGTTCAGGCGCTCGTCTCTGATTGGACGTTGAGATGTTTCTCACGTTGATGAAGTCGACGCCCATCAGCGCTCGTCTCTGAGGCTCAAAGCTTCCTGTCAGGTGATCCATGTTCTCGTAGCCGGGCGTCACCTGGTCCAGGTGAGAGGTGTCCGAGCCTCCACCATCCTGCACACACACACATTTAATAACTGATCCAGGTGTGAAGCTGACCGTTGAGCGGCCCGACCAAGTAAGGAGGCAGAGGCAGAAATCCCAATATAACCGGTGTGGGCCTTTATTCAAAATCATGAACACATGACTCAGCCTCAATCTGCTGTTCACGTGAGCACAGTCACCAGCCACAAGGACCTCCCCCACACAAACAGAGCCTACATACCCACAGACTAATCAACCAACAAGACACAGGTGGGGGGGGGAGGAGACAACACAGGGCACCAGGTGAACACAATCAACAACAATGAAGCTATTCAACCCGTAACGGAGGCCGAGATCTATGGGCCCAGAGATCACCTCCGTGACACCAGGTGAGGTGTCCGAGCCCTCCACCATCCTGCACACACACACATTTAATAACTGGTCCAGGTGAGAGGTGTCCGAGCCCTCCACCATCCTGCACACACACAATGTAATAACTCTAATTATAACTGTGATTAATATTATTATTACTATGAATCCATGGGCGAGAGACTCACTTCTGCAGCAGAGGTTTGGCCGTCTGTGGAGGAGAGATAAAGTTGTTAAAGTGCATTCATTTCAAAACAAAATACGAGTTGTTCATTTTCATTTGAAAATAAAATTGTCTGTAGTTGCTGTAGGTCTTTTCCTCTGAGAACATCTACGTGTCTAAAGCTCGGCTCCCTGTGGTGCGTTCAAGCTATGTGGTGCGTTCAGGCTCTCTGTGGTGTGTTCACTGTGGTGCGTTCAGCGTGGTGCGTTCAGGCTTTCTCTATGTGGTGCGTTCAGGCTCTCTGTGTGGTGTGTTCAGGCTCTCTGTGTGGTGCGCTCTGTGGTGCGTTCAGGCTCTCAGTGTGGTGCGTTCAGTGTGGTGCGTTCAGGCTCTCAGTGTGGCGTGTTCAGGCTCTCTGTGTGGTGCGCTCTGTGGTGCGTTCAGGCTCTCAGTGTGGTGTGTTCAGTGTGGTGCGTCAGGCTCTCAGTGTGGTGTGTTCAGGCTCTCTGTGTGGTGCGCTCTGTGGTGTGTTCAGGCTCTCTGTGTGGTGCGCTCTGTGGTGCGTTCAGGCTCTCAGTGTGGTGTGTTCAGGCTCTCAGTGTGGTGCGCTCTGTGGTGCGTTCAGGCTCTCAGTGTGGTGCGTTCAGTGTGGTGCGTTCAGGCTCTCAGTGTGGCGTGTTCAGGCTCTCTGTGTGGTGCGCTCTGTGGTGCGTTCAGGCTCTCAGTGTGGTGTGTGTCAGTGTGGTGCGTTTCAGGCTCTCAGTGTGGTGTGTTCAGGCTCTCTGTGTGGTGCGCTCTGTGGTGCGTTCAGGCTCTCAGTGTGGTGCGTTCAGGCTCTCAGTGTGGTGTGTTCAGGCTCTCAGTGTGGTGCGTTGAGTGTGGTGCGTTCAGTGTGGTGCGTTCAGCGTGGTGCGTTCAGCTGGTGCGTTCAGGCTCACCTGCAGGAACAGGGCCATCTCCTTGGTGTCCAGCGCCCTCAGGCTGCTCTCCAGCAGAGAGGCAGTGTTCTCCAGGTGTTCTCTGTGCTTCCTGCTGAGGCTCCTGACGTACAGCAGCTTCTCCTCCTGCTCACAGCTGATCCTCAGAGTCAGCATCGCCTTCCTCTCCTCCAGCAGAGCGAACAGCTGATCACACGCCTCGCACACCTGGGACTTCTGACGCCGCCCGCTCTCCTGAACGCATCGTCACACAACATCACATTAAAGGTCCCCTATTATACTGTTTCTCATCAATATATCCAGGTCTCAGATATATCCAGAGCCTGTCTCTGATTGGCTGAAACACCAAACAGATCATGGCAGCATTACCCATAATCCCCTCTGTTCAGCCCTGTTTCCAAAGTGCTGATTCTCTGTCTGTTACTTTAGCTGAAAATAAGGAGCCCCTCCCCACATGCGAGAAAAAGTCCCTCGAGATATTCACAAATAAACAATTATATGAAACGTTCTGATTGAAGTTGGACTCACGTCGACGGTCCTGCAGGTGTCCTCCAGCTGACTGATGATGGCCTGAGTCCTCTCATTGGTCCCCACCAGAGAGGAGATACAGTCCGTGAGCTCTGCCTACACACACACACACACACAACACAACACACACACACACACCACACACACACACACACACACCACACACACACACACACACACACACACACACCACACACACACACACACACACACCCAGTATGATGTTAACAGATGTATTTTCTTGTATTTGTGTGTGTTTTCCTCCACAGAGACACAGGAAGTCTGACTGGTCCGTTTAGTAGATGGTATTTACACGTTTTGTCAGGGGAACTACAGGGGAACTACAGAGGAACTACAGAGGAACTACAGGGGAACTACAGGGGAACTACAGAGGAACTACAGAGGAACTACAGAGGAACTACAGGGGAACTACAGAGGAACTACAGGGGAACTACAGAGGAACTACAGGGGAACTACAGGGGAACTACAGAGGAACTACAGAGGAACTACAGGGGAACTACAGGGGAACTACTGTAGAGGAACTACAGAGGAACTACAGGGGAACTACAGAGGAACTACAGGGGAACTACAGAGGAACTACAGGGGAACTACAGAGGAACTACAGGGGAACTACAGAGGAACTACAGGGGAACTACAGGGGAACTACAGAGGAACTACAGAGGAACTACAGGGGAACTACTGTAGAGGAACTACAGAGGAACTACAGAGGAACTACAGAGGAACTACAGGGGAACTACTGTAGAGGAACTACAGAGGAACTACAGAGGAACTACAGGGGAACTACAGAGGAACTACAGGGAACTACAGGGGAACTACAGGGGAACTACAGAGGAACTACAGGGGAACTACAGGGGAACTACAGGGGAACTACTGTAGAGGAACTACAGAGGAACTACAGGGGAACTACAGAGGAACTACAGAGGAACTACAGGGGAACTACAGGGGAACTACAGGGGAACTACTGTAGAGGAACTACAGAGGAACTACAGAGGAACTACAGGGGAACTACTGTAGAGGAACTACAGAGGAACTACAGAGGAACTACAGGGGAACTACAGAGGAACTACAGAGGAACTACAGGGGAACTACAGGGGAACTACAGAGGAACTACAGGGGAACTACAGAGGAACTACAGGGGAACTACAGAGGAACTACAGGGGAACTACAGGGGAACTACAGGGGAACTACAGAGGAACTACAGGGAACTACAGAGGAACTACAGAGGAACTACAGGGGAACTACAGAGGAACTACAGAGGAACTACAGGGAACTACAGAGGAACTACAGAGGAACTACAGAGGAACTACAGGGGAACTACAGAGGAACTACAGGGGACTACAGAGGAACTACAGGGGAACTACAGAGGAACTACAGGGGAACTACAGGGGAACTACAGAGGAACTACAGGGGAACTACAGAGGAACTACAGGGGAACTACAGAGGAACTACAGAGGAACTACAGGGAACTACAGAGGAACTACAGGGGAACTACAGAGGAACTACAGGGGAACTACAGAGGAACTACAGGGGAACTACAGGGAACTACAGAGGAACTACAGGGGAACTACAGAGGAACTACAGAGGAACTACAGGGGAACTACAGAGGAACTACAGGGGAACTACAGGGGAACTACAGAGGAACTACAGGGGAACTACAGAGGAACTACAGGGGAACTACAGGGGACTACAGGGGAACTACAGAGGAACTACAGGGGAACTACAGAGGAACTACAGAGGAACTACAGCATGGTCACATGACCTCCTGTCCCCTCTCACCTTCTGCTGGGTGCAGACGGCCTCCAGCGGAGCCACCATGCAGTCTCTGTGCGGTCCGAACACCTTGCACAGCGAGCAGGTGGGCACGCTGCAGGACACGCAGTAGATGTTGATCTTCTCCTCTTCATGAGTCTCACACCTGGGCTCCAGCTGCTGCTCCGGGGCCGGCCTGCTGGACACAACCAGGACCAGAACAGGGTTTAACGCTGTGTGTGAGGGGCCTTCATAAACAACACGAGACAATAAGACAGACAGGACCGTTCTGATTCTATAGTCTGTATAGGCCCTGTTTATCTTCTTCACTCTATGTGTATATTTGTATTTATTTAATTCTTGATATTTTTTTATATTTTTTCCTTTTCTTTCTGGTAATCTCTGGCACATTGATGTTCTTCATGAACTCTAAAGCGGCACATCTTATATATTTCTCTGTTTGGATGTGATTGTTATTGAACGTGTTTTTAGAAAGCAGGGCTGCTGTCTCACTGACAGACATTTAAAAATAGAGCTAACAGCTAACACCTGTCATCAGAGTGCTGAGTCACTGTAAACATCCTGTTTACCCTCAGAGTGCTGAGTCACTGTAAACATCCTGTTTACCCTCAGAGTGCTGAGTCACTGTAAACATCCTGTTTACCCAGAGTGCTGAGTCACTGCACAGTTAACTCAGGATTATTAAACTCAGGATTATTAAATTTAGGATTATTAAACTCAGGATTATTAAACTCAGATTATTAAACTCAGGATTATTAAACTCAGGATTATTAAACTCAGATTATTAAACTTGGACTCAGAATATGTTAAACCTACTTTCTAATACAGGGTGAAGGTGTATTCGGTACGTCTCTTTATTTTCAGGGTTGTGTGTTACCTGTGTTCTCAGGTGTTTACCTGGCGCTGCCTGAGGCCTGTACTACGACTCTAGTTCAATTTAATCTGGATATGTTTGAGTTACCCGGTTTACCTAATCCAAAACAAACGCGTTCTCGCTAAACGGTCCTACGACTGGTTGTCAGCTCGGTAACTCAAGCCAGGGTTTCTCTGTCCGTCTGAGTGCGCGTTCACATAAAAGGGGCGGGGTTAGCAACATTTGACCAATCACAAACATGGAGAAGCGTACTGACAGCGCAGCGTCATACTTCCTGAATGAAAAGTGAACTTAATATTAGTCATATGAAGAAGTTAAACTTTAAACATCCATGACTTAAACACTTTATCCAGGATAAAAGCCACATAGCTGCACCTGCAAGGTGAATACAGCTGGTAACAGAGAAAGTGTTTGAATGCGTACATTAACAGGTTTATGAAATCACTGCCCCGTCTAAGACACGATCTGACTTTAATTACATTTGACTCGAGTGTTTCGTCAACTTAATGTGTTGCTTAAAATAATACTTCTGCATCCAGTATGTGACACTGTGAGTGTTGCACGGCCAGATACGGCTCAGCTGACTCAGATAAGGAAATATATGATACATTATGATGTGATATGATATGAATGATAATGGGACACATCGACGTCTGCACTCACAGTGCCGCGGACTGTACGTAATGTTACTATGATCCGGTTACTTATGTCGTGGCAGATATTTAAGTAAGCTTTCTTAACGCTAATGTTATAATAGTCAGATTGCTCTGAAGATGGGAGGGGATATTCTATTCATTTCACGGCCACACAGTCGGTGATTTTGCCGGCCGGCAGTTTTTTGTATTTCCTCTATCCTGTAATATGACTTGATCGCTTTAAACTCCGCACACTGAGCTCTGATTGGTCAGCAGGGTGCTTTCACTGAGTTGATCTCTTAGCCTGGAACCAAACCTGCTCCGGACCAGGCTAGCCGTTCAGCATAAGTTACCATGGAGCTCTAGCCCTCTAAGAAGTGAACCAGTGTCGTAGGACCAAACCCAGAGTTTACCCTGAAGTTAGCCGGCTAAGAGAAAATCCGGCTTCATAGTACAGGCCTCTGGTTGTACATGTCGATGATGTTCTGTTTACCTGGTGCTGCCCTGGTTGTACATGTCGATGATGTTCTCCACCAGCAGGTTCCTCTGCAGGCCGTAGACCCCGTGCCGGTCCAGAACCACCTCGTGTCTGCAGGACGGGCATCTGAACCGCCCGCCGGACGACACCGTGGAGCCGCTCCTCGTCGTCAGGTAGGGGTTGGAGGCCTGCAGGGGGCGGGGCATCACACAGGTAAAGGGGCGGGGCATCACACAGGTAAAGGGGCGGGGCATCACACAGGTAAAGGGGCGGGGCATCCCATGTAGATATGTGATGTATTACAGATGTATTACATGTCTGATATATGTACAATTATGTAATGTAAAACTCCTTTGTACTTGGAAAAGCGCTAAATAAATGTAATGAATTATTATTATTATTATTATTATTGTATTGTATGGGAGATTTTTCTATACCATATTGGTATAAACAAATGCAAACAACTAAAAAAACAAAAACTTCATTACATGACTACAAAGAGACACCTGAGCTACAGTAGAACACTAAAGCCCACACCTTGATCGTATCAGATTATTTGTTTACCTTAAACAAACAACAGAGAGACCAAACAACTACAGAAAAACAAAACAACTAGATAAAGACATAAAACTGCTATAAAAAACCCATAACAACTACATAGAGACACAAACAACTACATGAGACACAAACAACTACATGAGACACAAACAACTGCATGGAGACACAAACAACTACATGGAGACACAAACAACTACATGGAGACACAAACAACTACATGGAGACACAAACAACTACAGTAGAGACACAAAAACTACATGGAGACACAAACAACTACATGGAGACACAAACAACTACAGTAGAGACACAAACAACTACATGGAGACACAAACAACTACATAGAGACACAAACAACTACATGGAGACACAAACAACTACATGGAGACACAAACAACTACAGTAGAGACACAAACAACTACATAGAGACACAAACAACTACATGGAGACACAAACAACTACATAGAGACACAAACAACTACAGTAGAGACACAAAAAACTACATGGAGACACAAACAACTACATGGAGACACAAACAACTACATAGAGACACAAACAACTACATAGAGACACAAACAACTACAGTAGAGACACAAACAACTACATGGAGACACAAACAACTACATAGAGACACAAACAACTACAGTAGAGACACAAACAACTACATGGAGACACAAACAACTACATGGAGACACATACAACTACAGTAGAGACACAAACAACTACATGGAGACACAAACAACTACATAGAGACACAAACAACTACAGTAGAGACACAAACAACTACATAGACACAAACAACTACATAGAGACACAAACAACTACATGGAGACACAAACAACTACATGGAGACACAAACAACTACATGGAGACACAAACAACTACATGGAGACACAAACAACTACATGGAGACACAAACAACTACATGGAGACACAAACAACTACAGTAAGACACAAACAACTACATGGAGACACAAACAACTACATGGAGACACAAACAACTACAGTAGAGACACAAACAACTACAGTAGAGACACAAACAACTACATGGAGACACAAACAACTACATAGAGACACAAACAACTACAGTAGGACACAAACAACTACATGGAGACACAAACAACTACATGGAGACACAACAACTACAGTAGTGACACAAACAACTACATAGAGACACAAACAACTGCATGGAGACACAAACAACTACATGGAGACACAAACAACTACATGGAGACACAAACAACTACATGGAGACACAAACAACTACATGGAGACACAAACAACTACAGTAGAGACACAAACAACTACATGGAGACACAAACAACTACATGGAGACACAAACAACTACATAGAGACACAAACAACTACAGTAGAGACACAAACAACTACAGTAGAGACACAAACAACTACATGGAGACACAAACAACTACATAGAGACACAAACAACTACAGTAGAGACACAAACAACTACATGAGACACAAACAACTACATGGAGACACATACAACTAGAGTAGAGACACAAACAACTACATGGAGACACAAACAACTACATGAGACACAAACAACTACATGGAGACACAAACAACTACATGAGACACAAACAACTACATAGAGACACAAACAACTACATAGAGACACAAACAACTACAGTAGAGACACAAACAACTACATGGAGACACAAACAACTACATAGAGACACAAACAACTACAGTAGAGACACAAACAACTACATGGAGACACATACAACTACAGTAGAGACACAAACAACTACATGGAGACACAAACAACTACATAGAGACACAAACACTACAGTAGAGACACAAACAACTACATGGAGACACAAACAACTACATGGAGACACAAACAACTACATGAGACACAAACAACTACATAGAGACACAAACAACTACATGGAGACACAAACAACTACATGGAGACACAAACAACTACATGGAGACACAAACAACTACATGGAGACACAAACAACTACAGTAGAGACACAAACAACTACATGGAGACACAAACAACTACATGGAGACACAAACAACTACATGGAGACACAAACAACTACATGGAGACACAAACAACTACATAGAGACACAAACAACTACAGTAGAGACACAAACAACTACAGTAGAGACACAAACAACTACATAGAGACACAAACAACTACATGAGACACAAACAACTACATGAGACACAAACAACTACATAGAGACACAAACAACTACAGTAGAGACACAAACAACTACATGGAGACACAAACAACTACAGTAGAGACACAAACAACTACATAGAGACACAAACAACTACAGTAGAGACA
Organism: Trematomus loennbergii; assembly: GCA_012861695.1. Classification (NCBI taxonomy): domain Eukaryota; kingdom Metazoa; phylum Chordata; class Actinopteri; order Perciformes; family Nototheniidae; genus Trematomus; species Trematomus loennbergii. Next base: position 86,586 of record JAAOOA010001060.1, on the reverse strand, counting down.
CAAACAACTACATAGAGACACAAACAACTACATGGAGACACAAACAACTACAGTAGAGACACAATCAACTACATAGAGACACAAACAACTACATGAGACACAAACAACTACATAGAGACACAAACAACTACATGGAGACACAAACAACTACATGGAGACACAAACAACTACATGGAGACACAAACAACTACATGGAGACACAAACAACTACATGGAGACACAAACAACTACATGGAGACACAAACAACTACAGTAGAGACACAAACAACTACATGGAGACACAAACAACTACATAGAGACAAACAACTACATGGAGACACAAACAACTACATGGAGACACAAACAACTACAGTAGAGACACAAACAACTACATAGAGACACAAACAACTACATAGAGACACAAACAACTACATGGAGACACAAACAACTACATGGAGACACAAACAACTACATGGAGACACAAACAACTACATGGAGACACAAACAACTACAGTAGAGACACAAACAACTACATGGAGACACAAACAACTACATGGAGACACAAACAACTACATGGAGACACAAACAACTACAGTAGAGACACAAAAACTAGATGGAGACACAAACAACTACATGGAGACACAAACAACTACATGGAGACACAAACAACTACATGAGACACAAACAACTACAGTAAGACACAAACAACTACACGGAGACACAAACAACTACACGGAGACACAAACAACTACACGGAGACACAAACAACTACACGGAGACACAAACAACTACACGGAGACACAAACAACTACACGGAGACACAAACAACTACACGGAGACACAAACAACTACACGGAGACACAAACAACTACACGGAGACACAAACAACTACACGGAGACACAAACAACTACATGGAGACACAAACAACTACAGTAGAGACACAAACAACTACATAGAGACACAAACAACTACATGGAGACACAAACAACTACATAGAGACACAAACAACTACAGTAGAGACACAAAAACTACATGGAGACACAAACAACTACATGGAGACACAAACAACTACATAGAGACACAAACAACTACATAGAGACACAAACAACTACATGAGACACAAACAACTACATAGAGACACAAACAACTACAGTAGAGACACAAACAACTACATGGAGACACAAACAACTACATAGAGACACAAACAACTACAGTAGAGACACAAACAACTACATGGAGACACAAACAACTACATGAGACACATACAACTACAGTAGAGACACAAACAACTACATGGAGACACAAACAACTACATAGAGACACAAACAACTACAGTAGAGACACAAACAACTACATGGAGACACAAACAACTACATGGAGACACAAACAACTACATGAGACACAAACAACTACATGGAGACACAAACAACTACAGTAGAGACACAAACAACTACATGGAGACACAAACAACTACATGGAGACACAAACAACTACATAGAGACACAAACAACTACAGTAGAGACACAAACAACTACAGTAGAGACACAAACAACTACATGGAGACACAAACAACTACATAGAGACACAAACAACTACAGTAGAGACACAAACAACTACATGAGACACAAACAACTACATGGAGACACATACAACTACAGTAGAGACACAAACAACTACATGGAGACACAAACAACTACATGGAGACACAAACAACTACATGGAGACACAAACAACTACATGGAGACACAAACAACTACATGGAGACACAACAACTACATGGAGACACAAACAACTACATAGAGACACAAACAACTACATAGAGACACAAACAACTACAGTAGAGACACAAACAACTACATGGAGACACAAACAACTACATAGAGACACAAACAACTACAGTAGAGACACAAACAACTACATGGAGACACATACAACTACAGTAGAGACACAAACAACTACATGGAGACACAAACAACTACATAGAGACACAAACAACTACAGTAGAGACACAAACAACTACATGGAGACACAAACAACTACATGAGACACAAACAACTACATGGAGACACAAACAACTACAGTAGAGACACAAACAACTACATGGAGACACAAACAACTACATGGAGACACAAACAACTACATGGAGACACAACAACTACATGGAGACACAAACAACTACAGTAGAGACACAAACAACTACATGGAGACACAAACAACTACATGGAGACACAAACAACTACATGGAGACACAAACAACTACATGGAGACACAAACAACTACATAGAGACACAAACAACTACAGTAGAGACACAAACAACTACAGTAGAGACACAAACAACTACATAGAGACACAAACAACTACAGTAGAGACACAAACAACTACATGGAGACACAAACAACTACATAGAGACACAAACAACTACAGTAGAGACACAAACAACTACATGGAGACACAAACAACTACAGTAGAGACACAAACAACTACATAGAGACACAAACAACTACAGTAGAGACACAAACAACTACATAGAGACACAAACAACTACATGGAGACACAAACAACTACAGTAGAGACACAATCAACTACATAGAGACACAAACAACTACAGTAGAGACACAAACAACTACATAGAGACACAAACAACTACATGGAGACACAAACAACTACATGGAGACACAAACAACTACATGGAGACACAAACAACTACAGAGACACAAACAACTACATAGAGACACAAACAACTACATGGAGACACAAACAACTACATGGACACAAACAACTACATGGAGACACAAACAACTACATGGAGACACAAACAACTACAGTAGAGACACAAACAACTACATGGACACAAACAACTACATGGAGACACAAACAACTACATAGGACACAAACAACTACATGGAGACACAAACAACTACATGGAGACACAAACAACTACAGTAGAGACACAAACAACTACATAGAGACACAAACAACTACATAGAGACACAAACAACTACATGGAGACACAAACAACTACATGGAGACACAAACAACTACATGGAGACACAAACAACTACATGGAGACACAAACAACTACAGAGACACAAACAACTACATGGAGACACAAACAACTACATGGAGACACAAACAACTACATAGAGACACAAACAACTACATGGAGACACAAACAACTGCATGGAGACACAAACAACTACATGGAGACACAAACAACTACATAGAGACACAAACAACTACATGGAGACACAAACAACTACATGGAGACACAAACAACTACATAGAGACACAAACAACTACAGTAGAGACACAAACAACTACATGGAGACACACACAACTACATGGAGACACAAACAACTACAGTAGAGACACAAACAACTACAGTAGAGACACAAACAACTACATGGAGACACAAACAACTACATGGAGACACAAACAACTACATGGAGACACAAACAACTACATGGAGACACAAACAACTACAGTAGAGACACAAAAAACTAGATGGAGACACAAACAACTACATGGAGACACAAACAACTACATGGAGACACAAACAACTACATGAGACACAAACAACTACAGTAGAGACACAAACAACTACATGGAGACACAAACAACTACACGGAGACACAAACAACTACACGGAGACACAAACAACTACACGGAGACACAAACAACTACACGGAGACACAAACAACTACACGGAGACACAAACAACTACACGGAGACACAAACAACTACATGGAGACACAAACAACTACATGGAGACACATACAACTACAGTAGAGACACAAACAACTACATGGAGACACAAACAACTACATGGAGACACAAACAACTACATGGAGACACAAACAACTACATGGAGACACAAACAACTACATGGAGACACAAACAACTACATGGAGACACAAACAACTACATAGAGACACAAACAACTACATAGAGACACAAACAACTACAGTAGAGACACAAACAACTACATGGAGACACAAACAACTACATAGAGACACAAACAACTACAGTAGAGACACAAACAACTACATGGAGACACATACAACTACAGTAGAGACACAAACAACTACATGGAGACACAAACAACTACATAGAGACACAAACAACTACAGTAGAGACACAAACAACTACATGGAGACACAAACAACTACATGGAGACACAAACAACTACATGGAGACACAAACAACTACAGTAGAGACACAAACAACTACATGGAGACACAAACAACTACATGGAGACACAAACAACTACATGGAGACACAAACAACTACATGGAGACACAAACAACTACAGTAGAGACACAAACAACTACATGGAGACACAAACAACTACATGGAGACACAAACAACTACATGGAGACACAAACAACTACATGGAGACACAAACAACTACATAGAGACACAAACAACTACAGTAGAGACACAAACAACTACAGTAGAGACACAAACAACTACATAGAGACACAAACAACTACAGTAGAGACACAAACAACTACATGGAGACACAAACAACTACATAGAGACACAAACAACTACAGTAGAGACACAAACAACTACATGGAGACACAAACAACTACAGTAGAGACACAAACAACTACATAGAGACACAAACAACTACAGTAGAGACACAAACAACTACATAGAGACACAAACAACTACATGGAGACACAAACACTACAGTAGAGACACAATCAACTACATAGAGACACAAACAACTACAGTAGAGACACAACAACTACATAGAGACACAAACAACTACATGGAGACACAAACAACTACATGGAGACACAAACAACTACATGGAGACACAAACAACTACATAGAGACACAAACACTACATAGAGACACAAACAACTACATGGAGACACAAACAACTACATGGAGACACAAACAACTACATGGAGACACAAACACTACATGGAGACACAAACAACTACAGTAGAGACACAAACAACTACATGGAGACACAAACAACTACATGGAGACACAAACAACTACATAGAGACACAAACAACTACATGGAGACACAAACAACTACATGGAGACACAAACAACTACAGTAGAGACACAAACAACTACATAGAGACACAAACAACTACATAGAGACACAAACAACTACATGGAGACACAAACAACTACATGGAGACACAAACAACTACATGGAGACACAAACAACTACATGGAGACACAAACAACTACAGTAGAGACACAAACAACTACATGGAGACACAAACAACTACATGGAGACACAAACAACTACATAGAGACACAAACAACTACATGGAGAAACAAACAACTGCATGGAGACACAAACAACTACATGGAGACACAAACAACTACATAGAGACACAAACAACTACATGGAGACACAAACAACTACATGGAGACACAAACAACTACATAGAGACACAAACAACTACAGTAGAGACACAAACAACTACATGGAGACACACACAACTACATGGAGACACAAACAACTACAGTAGAGACACAAACAACTACAGTAGAGACACAAACAACTACATGGAGACACAAACAACTACATGGAGACACAAACAACTACATGGAGACACAAACAACTACATGGAGACACAAACAACTACAGTAGAGACACAAAAAACTAGATGGAGACACAAACAACTACATGGAGACACAAACAACTACATGGAGACACAAACAACTACATGGAGACACAAACAACTACAGTAGAGACACAACAACTACATGGAGACACAAACAACTACACGGAGACACAAACAACTACACGGAGACACAAACAACTACACGGAGACACAAACAACTACACGGACACAAACAACTACACGGAGACACAAACAACTACACGGAGACACAAACAACTACACGGAGACACAAACAACTACACGGAGACACAAACAACTACACGGAGACACAAACAACTACACGAGACACAAACAACTACATGGAGACACAAACAACTACATGGAGACACAAAACAACTACATGGAGACACAAACAACTACATGGAGACACAAACAACTACAGTAGAGACACAAACAACTACATGGAGACACAAACAACAACTACATGGAGACACAAACAACTACATGGAGACACAAACAACTACATGGAGACACAAACAACTACAGTAGAGACACAAACAACTACATGGAGACACAAACATCTACATAGAGACACAAACAACTACAGTAGAGACACAAACAACTACAGTAGAGACACAAACAACTACATAGAGACACAAACAACTACAGTAGAGACACAAACAACTACATAGAGACACAAACAACTACAGTAGAGACACAAACAATACATAGAACAAAACAACTACAGTAGAGACACAAACAACTACATGGAGACACAAACAACTACATAGAGACACAAACAACTACAGTAGAGACACAAACAACTACATGGAGACACAAACAACTACAGTAGAGACACAAACAACTATAGAGACACAAACAACTACAGTAGAGACACAAACAACTACATAGAGACACAAACAACTACATGGAGACACAAACAACTACAGTAGAGACACAATCAACTACATAGAGACACAAACAACTACAGTAGAGACACAAACA
>JAAOOA010001060.1:0-75000 GCA_012861695.1 Trematomus loennbergii | reverse complement strand
TGCGCATGTAATTTTGCAGCAGAGTGAAACTATCTCTAGCTTTGACATGTGGAAACGGAAAAGCAGTTTTAATGCTTATGGATTATCAGAAATCATTTCAAAGGGACACAGACACATTAGATTAACCTATGGATTAACTTCAGCAGCGTTTTTATCGTTTTAATGCCATTGAAGACCACTTTGGAGAGACTACAGAGCCAAGGTGAGCCATGTTAGCATTTTTAGCTACCTAGCGCCACATGTTTTGATGTCTGTTTTGTTTATAACGTCGCGATTTCGTATAATTGAGTGATAATGTGGGTACCCTTCGTTCTGTGTCACCTCACGATGTGAAACGATGTCATGGAGGTGAGAAAAGATAAATAATAAGGTTTTGTGAGTGTTTTTCGGTGCAGTAATCTGTTAGCATTTTTCGCTCGTTGCTAATTCAGAGGCTCAGTGTTAGCATGTGGGTTTTATTTAAAAAAAAAAAAAAAAAGATCAGTTAGATGAGTTTCTTCCCGTTACATGGATATAAACATTCATAGTTTTATTAAATGAACATGCCCTCAGACACTGTTTCCTGCAAGATGTTGCGGCAGTGCCCTGGTACCGGGGTCTCTCGGGCTTAACAGGTTAAAGGGACAGTACCCATCTCTTAAAGGGACAGTATACTGTATAAAGCAGACAGAGTTTCTTAAAGGGACAGTACACTGTATAAAGCAGATAGAGTTTCTTAAAGGGACAGTAACCCATCTCTTAAAGGGACAGTACACTGTATAAAGCAGATAGAGTTCTTAAAGGGCAGTACCCATCTCTTAAAGGGACAGTACCCTCTTAAAGGGACAGTATACTGTATAAAGCAGACAGAGTTTCTTAAAGGGACAGTACACTGTATAAAGCAGATAGAGTTTCTTAAAGGGACAGTACCATCTCTTAAAGGGACAGTACCCATAAAGGTAGTAACTATAAAGCAGACAGAGTTAACACCGCACATTAACTTAGTGCAACATGCTCCATGCTAAAAGGCTACAAACCAAATGCTAAATTACACATGCTAACTACTACAAAAGTAAGTATAAAATGCTATTTGCTATATGCTACATGCTAACTGGTAGCTGTTGAAGCAGTGGGGGAAAACCCTGCAGGATAGTTAATGTAATAAAAACAGATCACATGAAATTATTATCACATATTTATTTTCCAGACCGACTCCACAACACAACATCTCCAACCAAACCAAACCAATATTTACATCAACACAAACAACACACAGATTACTATAGTTTACAAAATATATAATAAATATTGAGTTTGAATCTTCATATATAACTAATAATAATAAATAATCTTTATATAGAAACACACTGAAGGTATTCTGCAGTTTGATCCTCCGTAAATCTCAAAACTGTGACGAGTGTCAGAAACCAGATGAACTGATGATGACGAGGAGGGATGAAATGCGAGAACTAAAGCATGAGAGGGTTAACTTTAGTAGAGAACACCACAACGTAAGAAGTGCAATCAAAAAGTTGTAGTCTATAAACGTACAGTAGCGCAGGTTCTGTTTCCATGATGAAGGACTGCAGCTGCCAGGTGTGTCGCTAACTGTTGTTGTCGGTGTTAATGTTGTTGTGGGACAATAAATCCAATCTAATTTTGTTGGTTAACTGCAGAATGGAGATAAATGATGTTCTTGAGAATCTTATTAATATGAGTTTGACTTGCAGCGAACAGTGAGTCAGCAGTTTCTAAGATAATCAAATAAAATGTCAGATTCTTTTGATATAAATGTAACGTTTGTCTCTGTTTTCATTTCACATCAACCCTGCAGTTATTCGAAAGACATATACATTATTATCATTTTCTTTCTTTTTTTGTGGTTTTATAATCAATGATGTTGGGAGGCGTGTGGGCAGTGGACTAGTGTGCGTGGCGCAGTGGACTGGTGTGTTGGGATCAGGGGAGCACAGGTTCAAACCCCACTGCAGTCAGCATGTCGTTGTGTCCCTGAGACACTTCACCCCAAAGCGCTCCTGTGGGGATTGTCCACAGTATGAGTATGTAAGTCGCTTTGGATAAAAGCGTCTAACAAGTGACATGTAATGTAATGAAAATGCTGTGAGACAATGGCTCTGTTTCAATCACTTCATAATTCACATGCATTTTCACCCATAGTATAATAAATAATAAAACTCAAAGGCTCAAAGGGAAAGTGCACTGCAACTCAAAGACGTATCATTTATATTTATTGAACGTGTTCCTGTGTTTCTGCTGTTAGGGTGCAGATCTATGTGTTCTGATGTTTCCTGTTTCCTGCTTCCTGTTTCCTGCTTCCTGCTTCCAGCTTCCTGTTTCCTGCTTCATGTGTAGGTGTCTCCGTACCGCGATGTCCGTCAGAGATCAGCTGAGTTTTCTCGCCGAGGTGTTCGTCGGCTGCTGAAGGATCGGAGTCTCTACGTCTGCAGAGAAACAAACAGAAATATATTCATGTTTTTTTTTCTAGTACAAGAAAAATAATATCTGGCATCAAAGTAAAAACTAGACTAAGGTTTATCGAAGGTTGTATATTCTTTCTCTTCACGACTTCACTCTGAGATAACTCATCTGTGTTTCCATAAACAATGGATGCTGCCACTCTGCCTGTTTTAAATCTCGTTCTTAAATCTCGTTTAAAAACCTACTTGTTCTCCCGTGCTTTTGCAGACCGTATCAGACGTATCAGTCTGTGTTTTCTAAATTAGGGTTTTCTATTTTGTTCTGTTTTAAAGGGGCTATCATGCAAAACCCTTTCTCTTTCCTCCGTACCCACATCTTTCAAAAACAGAGGTACAACGAGCGGATACAGATTTGCTGCCGATATGACTTTTACTGCAGGTCTCCCTTGAAAAAGAGATCGTTGATCTCAATGGGATTTTTTACCTATATAAATAAAGGCTACAAACATGACGTAATATCGGCGGCGGACCCAGTTGCTATCAGAACAATGCCTGACGTGTTTTGGACGTAATATGGTCTTTGTTTACATTAGCAAGCCTCGCTAACACTCAGAGCTAACCTGTACTGGAGAGAGCATGTGTTTAAAAGCAGGAAATAGAAAAAAGGAACTCACCTTGTGATAAACCCGCAAGAGAAAAAAGCATTTGAGCTCCATACTGTTCAGAAAAATCCTTGATGTGGTTTAGAACAGGATGGTGTTTTATCACAGCAGAATTTAACTTTATCTCCGCTAGAATTCTGATCAGGCATTAGCTCCGCCTCCTCTTTTCCCTTTTTCAAGCTAAGGACCCAAAATCCGCATTCTCTAACAGCTGGAATAGAGGGTTTGAGTAATGTATCGATTCCGATTCTGCTTATCGATTCGGTTCTTATCGATTCCCGTTTGGTTCCAAAATTGTAAAAGAAAGAGGTCAAATGTTTAGATAGCAAAAATATCTTAATTTTTTCATTTTATAATAAAAAAAATACACAATAGCTGTGCTTTATTTCAACTGAGGTAGCAGCAGGAACCTACTGACATAAGTTGTATAACAGTACTGGCTTTTACTGTACAAGTACCCTACTATCGCCCACACTTTTGTTTAACCTTGCATCCTAAATGACGAGCTTCGACAACCGAGAAGGGATTTCAAGTCACTTTGCTTTGACTACAAATGCTGTTACGCTCTGTGGCACTCTCCTCTATGGTCAGCTTTCTTTTAATGCCAAAGAGAACGGTGCGTCGCGGCTAGCTGTACCTGGCACTTCTGGACATGCAAGCGGCGGGTCCGGGGTGCTAGTGCTGGCTATTGATGCCATCTCGGCCTCGGAGACTGCAAGCCATTAAAGACTGTACATTATTTTATCTCAATGCCGTGCTGTCTTAAATGTTTGCTTACTTTAGAAGTGCAACCTGACGAACAAGCTATTAGCTTGCCACAGGCATTGCACTGGCCTTTCTCTTTTTGTGTGTAGTGGAGCCACACTTTAGAGCGTTTACCGCAATCCATATTTGGTGTTATGACGTGACTGAGACGTGCATGCTGCTGGGTATCTAAACAAATCAAATCACACGCTGCTGTTCCGTCAGGGTTGCCAACTTTGGGTACCTGGCTGGAGTGAGATTTTGATATCATGGGTTTAATTACAAATATGCGCACTAAATGACTGCTATCGTGTCATGTTTTATATATTTATTGATGTACAGCACTTTGGTCGGCTGTTTTTAAATGTGCTGTATGAATACAGTTGGATTGGATCTGAGCTAACTCATCTGTATTTCTATTAAAAAGCTGAGTGTCACTTCCTGTGAGCTCACCTGTGTTGGGCTCGTTGCGGATCTCCTTCTCCAGGTCGTCAGGTGACACATACTCAGCTCCGCCCTCACCGCTGGAGGCTGGCCTCAGTTTCCCACAGCAGCAGTTACAGCAGCAGCAGAGACAACAACAGCAGTAGCATCCGCTCAGGAGCCCGCAGAACACAAAGAGACCCTGAGGAACACAGCAGAACACAAGAGACCCTGAGGAACACAGCAGAACACAAACAGACCCTGAGGAACACAAACAGACCCTGAGGAACACAAGAGACCCTGAGGAACACAAACAGACCCTGAGGAACACAGCAGAACACAAAGAGACCCTGAGGAACACAGCAGAACACAAACAGACCCTGAGGAACACAGCAGAACACAAAGAGACCCTGAGGAACACAGCAGAACACAAGAGACCCTGAGGAACACAGCAGAACACAAACAGACCCTGAGGAACACAAACAGACCCTGAGGAACACAAAGAGACCCTGAGGAACACAAACAGACCCTGAGGAACACAGCAGAACACAAAGAGACCCTGAGGAACACAGCAGAACACAAACAGACCCTGAGGAACACAGCAGAACACAAAGAGACCCTGAGGAACACAGCAGAACACAAAGAGACCCTGAGGAACACAGCAGAACACAAACAGACCCTGAGGAACACAAACAGACCCTGAGGAACACAAGAGACCCTGAGGAACACAAACAGACCCTGAGGAACACAGCAGAACACAGACAGACCCTGAGGAACACAAAGAGATCCTGAGGAACACAGCAGAACACAGACAGACCTGAGGAACACAGCAGAACACAGACAGACCCTGAGGAAACAGCAGAAACAGACAGACCCTGAGGAACACAAAGAGACCCTGAGGAACACAGCAGAACACAAACAGACCCTGAGGAACACAAACAGACCTGAGGAACACAGCAGAACACAGACAGACCCTGAGGAACACAGCAGAACACAGACAGACCTGAGGAACACAGCAGAACACAAACAGACCCTGAGGAACACAAAGAGACCCTGAGGAACACAAAGAGATCCTGAGGAACACAAACAGACCCTGAGGAACACAACAGACCCTGAGGAAACAGCAGAACACAGACAGACCCTGAGGAACACAGCAGAACACAGACAGACCCTAGGAACACAGCAGAACACAAACAGACCCTGAGGAACACAAAGAGACCCTGAGGAACACAAAGAGATCCTGAGGAACACAGCAGAACACAGACAGACCCTGAGGAACACAGCAGAACACAGACAGACCTGAGGAACACAGACAGACCCTGAGGAACACAGCAGAACACAGACAGACCTGAGGAACACAGCAGAACACAGACAGACCCTGAGGAACACAGCAGAACACAAACAGACCCTGAGGAAACAGCAGAAACACAAACAGACCCTGAGGAACACAGCAGAACACAAAAGACCCTGAGGAACACAGCAGAACACACAGAGACCCTGAGGAACACAGCAGAACACAAAGAGACCCTGAGGAACACAGCAGAACACAAAGAGACCCTGAGGAACACAAAGAGACCCTGAGGAACACAGCAGACACAAACAGACCCTGAGGAACACAAAGAGACCCTGAGGAACACAGCAGAACACAAACAGACCCTGAGGAACACAGCAGAAGACAAAGAGACCCTGAGGAACACAGCAGAACACAAAGAGACCCTGAGGAACACAGCAGAACACAAACAGACCCTGAGGAACACAAACAGACCCTGAGGAACACAGCAGAACACAGACAGACCCTGAGGAACACAAAGAGATCCTGAGGAACACAGCAGAACACAGACAGACCTGAGGAACACAAACAGACCCTGAGGAAACACAGCAGAACACAGACAGACCCTGAGGAACACAGCAGAACACAAACAGACCCTGAGGAACACAAAGAGATCCTGAGGAACACAGCAGAACACAGACAGACCCTGAGGAACACAGCAGAACACAGACAGACCCTGAGGAACACAAACAGACCCTGAGGAACACAGCAGAACACAGACAGACCCTGAGGAACACAGCAGAACACAGACGACCCTGAGGAACACAGCAGAACACAGATAGACCCTGAGGAACACAGCAGAACACAGACAGACCTGAGGAACACAGCAAACACAAACAGTCCCTGAGGAACACAGCAGAACACAGACAGACCTGAGGAACACAGCAGAACACAGACAGACCCTGAGGAACACAGACAGACCCTGAGGAACACAGCAGAACACACATATATCTCAGCCTGTATGAGGTAACCTCTCTACTTCACCTCAGCACAAACACCATTCTATCGCTTCATTCACAGGTGTGATGGACCTGACGGCTTCTGATTGGCACACAGTGTAAGCCCCGCCCACCTTGGCCCACCAAGTGGACAGCATGAAGTAGTGGTGTGACGTTGTCCTCTCCGAACTGCTGCGCCACGTACAGCCCGAGGGAAGCCGTACGGTCATAGATGTTCCTCTTGCCTGAGGTCGGCCAGCACCGAGTGGGCGGCGTTCAGCTCCTTGAACTTCTCGCCGCCTCAGGGTTCTCCGGGTTCTTATCAGGGTGGAACCGCAGCGCCAGCTTCCTGTGGGGGAACACACAGTGTGAAGGAACTACAGCACGATCACATGACTTCACGTCACACCGCTAAGGTAAAGGAGGCTAATGTTGGGCTATAAAGGAACTACAGTACGGTCACATGACTTCACGTCACCACCGCTAAGCTAAAGGTGGCTAATGTTGGGCTATCAAGGAACTACAGCACGGTCACATGACTTCACGTCACCACCGCTAAGCTAAAGGTGGCTAATGTTGGGCTATAAAGGAACTACAGCACGGTCACATGACTTCACGTCACCACCGCTAAGCTAAAGGTGGCTAATGTTGGGCTATCAAGGAACTACAGCACGGTCACATGACTTCACGTCACCACCGCTAAGCTAAAGGTGGCTAATGTTGGGCTATAAAGGAAACTACAGCACGGTCACATGACTTCACGTCACCACCGCTAAGCTAAAGGTGGCTAATGTTGGGCTATCAAGAACTACAGCACGGTCACATGATTCACGTCAACACCGCTAAGCTAAAGGTGGCTAATGTTGGGCTACAAAGGAACTACAAGCACGGTCACATGACTTCACGTCACCACCGCTAAGCTAAAGGTGGCTAATGTTGGGCTATTAAGGAACTACAGCACGATCACATGACTTCACGTCACCACCGCTAAGCTAAAGGTGGCTAATGTTTGGCTATAAAGGAACTACAGCACGGTCACATGACTTCACATCACCACCGCTAAGCTAAAGGTGGCTAATGTTGGGCTATAAAGGAACTACAGCACGGTCACATGACTTCACGTCACCACCGCTAAGCTAAAGGAGGCTAATGTTTGGCTATAAAGGAACTACAGCACGGTCACATGACTTCACGTCACCACCGCTAAGCTAACGAGGGCTAATGTTGGCCGTGATGACGTTTAGTTGTCTCATTAGACACCTTTTAGGGCCTCACCTGTAGGACTTCTTGATGTCGTCATGGCCGCAGCCCTTCTGCAGACCCAGGATCTGGTACAGAGACTCTCCGGAGGTGGACAGGGTCCGCTGCCTGCTGTCAGACATCCTGCAGCAGCAACTGTCACAGGTGAGCAAAACAAACACACCTGAGCTGACACGGCCGGAGGATAACAGGATAAAACATGTCGATCACTCTTTTTTTGAAGAAATGGATGGTGAACATTTTGTTGAATATATCAAATATTTTCTCCTCGTTTATGATGAGTCATTGGACAGAGAAATAAAGGCTGAAAGCTACACTGCAGGTGAAGCAGGTACAATATTCAACCAACAGATATCCCCATGAAACACCCCCCCTTCATTACTGACTTTGACACTATCATTTTTTATATCACACATTTTCTGACAGGTGTTTAAATAGCAAGTGAGGCTAATGCTAGTAGTAGAAATCTGCAGACACAGACATAACCATGTTATGGAAGGTAAATCAAACGCATAAAAAACATGATACCATCTTACCTGGCTGTTTGAGCGTCCTGATGAAGCCTCTACCTTCGTACAGTCTACCTGTCGTACAGTCTACCTGTCGTACAGTCAACCTGTCTGCAGTATACCTGTCCTACAGACTACCTGTCCTCCCTGTCCTACAGACTACCTGTGTCTACAGAGTCCTATACCTGTCCGACAGTCTACCTGTACAGTCTACCTGTCCTACAGTCTACTGTCCTACAGACTACTGTCCTGCAGTCTACCTGTCCTACAGTCTACTGTCCTACAGTCTACCTGTCCTACAGTCTACCTGTCCTATAGTATACCTGTCCTGCAGTCTACCTGTCCTACAGTCCACCTGTCCGACTGTCTACCTGTACAGTCTACCTGTCCTACAGTCTACCTGTACAGTCTACCTGTACAATCTACCTGTCCTACAGTCTACCTGTCCTATAGTATACCTGTCCTGCAGTCTACCTGTCCTACTGTCTACCTGTACAGTCTACCTGTCGTCCTCCAGTCCTGCAGTCTACCTGTCCTCTCTGTCGTCCTCAGGTGTGTGACGGTGGGAGGATTTCTGGCCTCCATCAAACATTCAGCAGCCGGTCTCAGGTGACCTGGAGCCGCCTCACCTGCTCAGGTTTCAGCGAGACGCTCCGATGGACGCATTGTGACGGGGAGGGCAGTCGCCATGACAACCAGGTGAGAGGTGGGGGACAGACAGGTAAAACACTTCACAGTCATAAGGCATTTGTATTCATCTAACATTATAATGACAGTAACCGCACCAATGATTAAACTAAAGTAACTTTACATGTGTGTGATACCCATATTACACTGTATTATACCCATAATACACTGTTATTATACCCATTTTACACTGTTATTATACCCATAATACACTGTTATTATACCCATTTTACACTGTTATTATACCCATAATACACTGTTATTATACCCATATTACACTGTTATTATACCCATATACACTGTTATTATACCCATATTACACTGTTATTATACCCATAATACACTGTTATTACACCCATAATACACTCTTATTATACCCATTTTACACATGACACAATCTGTGAAATGACCGTATCCCCAGTACACAGAAACCATTTAATGGTTAAATAGAAATGTTGTTTAAGTTGGTGTGTTCAAACTAAAAGTAAAGCCGTGACAATGAAAGAGTGATAATGTGTGATCGTGGTTCACATGAAATATTAAAACATGTTAAAGTCAAACCTCAGGATTTACATGGAGTGTCGGGAGGACAAGTAAATCACACTGTTAAAGATAAAATATGCATTTATTGATAGAATCTGAAACCAACAGACAGGAAGACCAACAGTACCAACAGAGAGCATTTTCCAGTTAGTGTGATCTGTGAAACACTCAGGGGGTTCACTGAGGGATCCTGAGAGAGAAATACACCTTCATGGAGACATGATTATCATCTTCAGAGAGTTGGTGGGAACTGTTATATATATCTTAAATCCATTTTTGAAAATACATGAGGAAAACAGCTGCAGAGCGTTATTTATGTGTTTGTGCTGTAATATAATGAACACACATCTGTAGTGAAGCATCACTCCTCTGTGAATCCCCCCTATAGTGTTGCACAGATCAGATCCCAGGTCAGGCAGTCAGACAGAAACAAGCAGAAAATACAGTCACGTTTATAAAAACATGGTTTCCAGCTGCCACACTGCTGCAGGATACATGAGAGAAATGCTAACAATATGCTAACTAAATGCTAACGACAGATCACACAGGCATCTGCAGCTGAGAGTGCTCGTCCTGGCCCTCCTTCTCCTCCAGGTGAGGCTCCGCGTCATCAGCATCCAGCTGCAGGTCAGAGGTCAGAGGTCAGACAGGAGATCATATTAAAATCATCAGCTAACAGTCACCAGCTAACAGTTACCAGCTAACAGTCACCAGCTAACAGTCACCAGCTAACAGTCACCAGCTAACAGTTACCATCTAACAGTCACCAGCTAACAGTTACCATCTAACAGTCACCAGCTAACAGTCACCATCTAACAGTCACCATCTAACAGTCACCAGCTAACAGTTATCATCTAACAGTCACCAGCTAACAGTTATCATCTAACAGTCACCATCTAACAGTCACCAGCTAACAGTCACCAGCTAACAGTCACCAGCTCACCAGCTAACAGTCACCAGCTAACAGTCACCATCTAACAGTCACCAGCTAACAGTCACCAGCTAACAGTCACCATCTAACAGTCACCAGCTAACAGTTACCATCTAACAGTCAC
Source organism: Trematomus loennbergii (assembly GCA_012861695.1). Classification (NCBI taxonomy): domain Eukaryota; kingdom Metazoa; phylum Chordata; class Actinopteri; order Perciformes; family Nototheniidae; genus Trematomus; species Trematomus loennbergii. The sequence continues at coordinate 64,432 of JAAOOA010001060.1, read as the reverse complement.
CATCTAACAGTCACCAGCTAACAGTCACCATCTAACAGTCACCAGCTAACAGTCACCATCTAACAGTCACCATCTAACAGTCACCAGCTAACAGTCACCAGCTAACAGTCACCAGCTCACCAGCTAACAGTCACCAGCTAACAGTCACCAGCTAACAGTCACCATCTAACAGTCACCAGCTAACAGTCACCAGCTCACCAGCTAACAGTCACCAGCTAACAGTTACCATCTAACAGTCACCAGCTAACAGTCACCAGCTAACAGTCACCAGCTCACCAGCTAACAGTCACCATCTAACAGTCACCAGCTAACAGTCACCAGCTCACCAGCTAACAGTCACCAGCTAACAGTCACCATCTAACAGTCACCAGCTAACAGTCACCAGCTCACCAGCTAACAGTCACCAGCTAACAGTCACCATCTAACAGTCACCATCTAACAGTCACCAGCTAACAGTCACCATCTAACAGTCACCAGCTAACAGTCACCATCTAACAGTCACCATCTAACAGTCACCAGCTAACAGTCACCAGCTAACAGTCACCAGCTCACCAGCTAACAGTCACCAGCTAACAGTCACCAGCTAACAGTCACCATCTAACAGTCACCAGCTAACAGTCACCAGCTCACCAGCTAACAGTCACCAGCTAACAGTTACCATCTAACAGTCACCAGCTAACAGTCACCAGCTAACAGTCACCAGCTCACCAGCTAACAGTCACCATCTAACAGTCACCAGCTAACAGTCACCAGCTCACCAGCTAACAGTCACCAGCTAACAGTCACCATCTAACAGTCACCAGCTAACAGTCACCAGCTCACCAGCTAACAGTCACCACGCTAACAGTTACCATTTAATGGCGCAGTTCCACTGCAGCGCGGAGCTCGCTTTAAGCATGCCGTGTCGTGCCGTCCCCTTTTTTGGTTGTGCTTCCACTAGCCCTAGTTCCGGCGCGGCACGGCGCGGGGCCACTTTTTCACCTCTTTTCTGGCCCGATAAAATTGTGGTTCTATCGGGCCAACAAACAGGGCTGAGTCGGGCTGAGTATGCTAAACTAGAGAGAGGAGCGCTGCAAGGGGGCTACAAACTACAACAAGACCACCAGCTAACAGTCACCAGCTCACCAGCTAACAGTCACCAGGTAACAGTCACCAGCTCACCAGCTAACAGTCACCAGCTAACAGTCACCAGCTAACAGTCACCAGCTCACCAGCTAACAGTCACCAGGTAACAGTCACCAGGTAACAGTCACCAGCTAACAGTCACCAGCTCACCAGCTAACAGTCACAGGTAACAGTCACCAGGTAACAGTCACCAGCTCACCAGCTAACAGTCACCAGCTAACAGTCACCAGGTAACAGTTATCATCTAACAGTCACCAGCTAACAGTCACCAGCTCACCAGCTAACAGTCACCAGCTAACAGTCACCAGCTCACCAGCTAACAGTCACCAGCTAACAGTCACCAGCTAACAGTCACCATCTAACAGTCACCAGCTAACAGTCACCATCTAACAGTCACCATCTAACAGTCACCATCTAACAGTCACCATCTAACAGTCACCATCTAACAGTCACCAGCTAACAGTCACCAGCTAACAGTCACCATCTAACAGTCACCATCTAACAGTCCCATCTAACAGTCACCAGCTAACAGTCACCATCTAACAGTCACCAGCTAACAGTCACCACTAACAGTCACCAGCTAACAGTTATCATCCAACCAACCCAGTCTCACGGCATTTCGTGTTATAGTCACGACATTAATCTATTGATTCGTGTTCACCAACATGATTTTCCCTTTTTTTCGTGTCACACAGAACGATTTTATAAGCAATGCATTTCTATTGGTAGTATGTTTCGTGCCTGCAACACGTCTTTTGTCCGGTCGGGTCTTGGAAGACCGGAAGCTGTGTGGTTCATAAAAACATGTTCTTACTCAATGTCAAGCCACGATTATTGTTTTATTTTAAATTGTATAATGCCTGACTTTTTTTGCCGTCTGTGAGGAAAATAAATGTCTCAGAGCCTCAGGATACTGACATCTGGATTTCTTTATCTTTTTTCCTTCTAATTTGTTATTCTTTTCTAAAAAACACACTGTTATTTACTCAACAATAACACACTGTTATTTACTCAACAATAACACACTGTTATTACTCAACAAAAACACACTGTTATTTACTCAACAATAACACACTGTTATTTACTCAACAATAACACACTGTTATTTACTCAACAATAACACACTGTTATTTACTCAACAATAACACACAATTATCCTAGTTTTTATTTATTTGTTGAATTCTATAATCTCTGGCTTTTTAGCCGTCCCTCAGGAACTGAATTTCAAAATAAAATAACCGGAAACAGATACACACCCACTGAACTGATTACCCAAGATCCTCAGCTATGGTTGAAGCTCGGTGATTGGATTGTTTAGCCGCAATGCATGTTGGGATATGATGTTAATGCGATATGAAATCGGAAAACATAAATACTTTATTCCGAGTGTGCTTGCTTTTCTCTTTGGAGGTCATCACATAACGGCATTGTAATACACGGTTCGGCTGCATTACATATTACACATCTGCCGTAGTTCTGTTTATAGAGCCCTGATGAGAAGACTTCTAGACAAACTGGAAGAACTGCCACAAACTGAAAACTGACGTGGATCATAAATATATCAGCAATTAAACAACATCTTACATTTCTCTTCACACAATACGTCTCCTTGCAGTATCAACACTAATTCGGCTGACTTTTATATTGATCCAATTGGTAGATAGGCTGTTATTTACACCATAACGGTGCACAGCTGATAGAAAAGGGACTTTCTATTAAGATATTATGATTTTCTTTGATTGAAAGAATGTAAATACTGAGTTGAGAGAATAGTCAGGGGTTTGGGTGATGGGAGACACATCTATGGAATCACAATTTCAATAGCTTACTGTTAAATGACGGATATACCTTTCTGTCTGTTTTACAAATCAGATATTAATGTGTAGAAGTAAAACATGTGAAATATTATAGCAATATCCTGTACAATTATGTGAAAACATGAATAAAACTACACACTTCAGATGTTATACACAAGTGTCCTACACTAATAATACAAAGTTATTATGGCTGTGTGTACCTTTTGCACCCTAGTGGTTAAAGCACGTTACATACTTTCATAGGGGGAAAGTAGAAGGTCAATGATAGAAATATAGAATATAAAAATCAAGAAGATACTGTAAGTGATCTCTACAATAAACAGTTTAGTGCCGGATGTACAAAGATATTAATATGAGGATGTGCAAAACAGAAAAACTAATTAACCTTTATTTAAACATTAAAGAATACTTTAGGTTAAGGTCTTCTTTTAAATAAGAAAAAAGCTTTGGGGGTATCTACAGATAAATATTAAGCCTGACAAAGTACTTAACGTCTAATATATTGCTTTCCTGCAATGTTAACTATGTTGAAGCACTTATTTTAACTGATATTATACATATTAATTATACTCTTATGTGTATGTAGATAGTATAAGAAATGTGCAGAATATGACAGTTTAATGGTGGAGGTACACACATATTGATAGATGTCTTGTAATGCACTGTTGAGGAACCTGCGACCCAAGTTTTTCATTCATTGCATAACTACACCGTAGTTGTGTATATGATATGTCAATAAACCTTAGAAAATCTTGAAAGGGATGTGCAAAATAGCCATTATATACAGTCTTTAATTAACTATTAGTAGAGAATAACGAGTAATGAATATACTTTATAGGGATCTGCAGATAAATGTTTAGTCTTCTCAAGCACAACTATCAATATCTCCTGATTGTTGGCACTTGACAATCACCTTCCCTGAATTTTACTCAGGTGTAACTAAAGTCTGATTTAAGGGTTGTTTATATTTCACATCATTAATCAGAATCTGCAAAGTAACTAAAATAAATGTAGTGGAGTAAAAATACCAGGTTAACCTCTGAATTGTAGTGGAGTAGAATTACAAAGTAACAATGAGCTGTCATGTGGGTATATATTAATGCTGCCCATTATGGACACAAGCATTTTCACCCATTATTAATTATATGTTTTAAATTTGATAACACCAATGTGTTTAATACTGGCAACTTCTAATTGTGGGAAAACGAAAATTCCCAGTAGAGACGTCCCATAGAACATTTTGCGAAACACAATAGCCAGCATGTGTAGTTCTGGGGGGGGGGGGGTGGTCCCGTTCGAGTCCAGTTTTGGAAGTCTGCCGTGGTTTCGTTCCATTTCAAAGAGCTGTTTGACGCTCGGCGTAACCTTGGCGCACTGCCACTCCAACATCCAATCCCAGAGCTTGAAGATTAATCACGGGACTGTAGTCCCAAACGATAGCTGAGGATTATGGGTAGTGTAGTGTCTTCGGCCATCCTAAACTCCGAAATGTTTTTCGGATTTCATATCGCATTAACACCATATCCCAACGTGCATTGCGGCTAAAACATCCAATCACCGAGCTTAAACCATAGCTGAGGATCTTGGGTAATCAGTTCAGTGGCTGTGTATCGCAATGATGCTCGAAATGTCCCTTATATCTGTTTCCTGTTACTTTATTTTGAAATTCAGTTCCTGACGGACGCCAAAAAACCAGAGATTATAGAATTAAACAAATAAATAAAAACAAGGATAATTGTGTGTTATTGTTGAGTAAATAACAGTGTGTTATTGTTGAGTAAATAACAGTGTGTTATTTAGAAAAGAATAACAAATTAGAAGGAAAAAAATTTAAAAAATACAGATTCAGTATTCTGAGGCTCTGAGCCATTTATTTTCCTCACGGACGGCAAAAAAAGTCAGACATTATACGATTTAAAATAAAAACAATAATCGTGGCTTGATATTGAGTAAGAACATGTTTTTATGAACCACACAGCTTCCGGTCTTCCAAGACCCGACCGGAAAAAAGACGTGTTGCAGGCACGAAATACATTGCGTTCTGTGTGACACGAAAAAAAGGGGAAATGTGTTGGTGAACACGAATCAATAGATTAATGTCGTGACTATAACACAAATGCCGTGAGACTGGGTTGGTTAGATGATAACTGTTAGCTGGTAACTGTTACCAGGTGAGAGAGGGTTGTGTTAGCATTGTTAGCGTGCAGTTGATAGCTAACAGTTGATACTAACAGTTACCAGCTAACAGTTAGTAGTACCAGGTGAGAGAGTTGTGTTAGCATTGTTAGCGTGCAGTTGATAGCTAACAGTTGATAGCTAACAGTTGACCAGCTAACAGTTACCAGCTAACAGTTAGTAGTACCAGGTGAGAGAGTGTTGTGTTAGCATTGTTAGCGTGCAGATGCAGGTGTACTCACGCTCTGCAGCTCTCTGCGGGTGAAGATGCGCGGCAGCAGCAGCATCCTCACTGGGATGGTCAGCAGCAACATGAAGGGGAAGGCCAGCGCCGCAGAGGTCGCCATGACGACCCACAGGAGAGACAGACAGATGAGCTCCACCACGGTGAACAGGTGCATCCTCAACGTGCGCACCTGAGAGGGAACAATCAGTATCAGATGGGCCTTTCATGGAGAAACACAACTGACATGGACTTAAACACCGAAACTGAACATCCATAAACATTAATCTGTTTGCTAATTATTTATCTAATATATCATATTCCATTTACTTGGGTATATAGACTCTTCTTGAACTATTTCAATTTTATTTGTATTAACTTGCACATCTCAAAACATTCTCTTGCACTATTGTATCTGTTTGTTCTATGTCCTATATATATTCATGTTGCTCTGTTGGAGGAGGACAGTCTTTCATATATCTACACTGGAGCTGCTGAGCTCATGATGATGAAGACTTGAAACTTGGTGGTTCCTTTGAGTCCAAGAAAAGATCCCTGTAAAGTCCAGTTCATACGAACCAGTAGAAATCAAGTCGAGACAACTGTATTGACCTAACAGGTCTTCAGCTATACATACTTCTAGATGCGGGCTTACATACACATACTAGTACTCAGTATCACTCCGCTCCACATCAGTAACATCCTGATAGGCACTATGCACTACACTGTGGATGGTGTTCATGCCCGGTGGGGGCAGGACTCACCTTGCGGACGTAGTTCTGGTCGGGGTGGTACTTCGGGGGCATGAACAGCAGGATGAGCCGCTCAGTGAGCTGGATCCCGTTCAGAGACATCACGCCCATGTAGAGGAAGATCCCGAACAGAACCGCCAGAGGGATCTGACGCAGAACCTCCCCGATCACGATGGACAGACCTGAGGGGGTTCAAAGTAAAGAGGCAAAATAATAGAGATAGAAATTACACAAATTACTATTCACAAAAAGTACCATAAAGTACAGTAGCTGTATTTTGATATGAATAAGTGTAGAAGTAGAAGTAGTGTGATAGCAGCCAGGTAGCAGTAGTGAAATGAAAGTATATATTGCTCAGGTATGACAGACTGGGTTACAGGAGTGGAATTGTCTAACTATGAGATAGCAGCCAGTACAAATCAATTATAAAGCTGTATATACTGTATATATTGCACTTTAGTGATATTGCACAACAGATGTGTTAAAGTCTTTGTTGTTGTTTGTGTCGGGCTCTACCGGGATGGTTGTAAGATAAGATAATAGATAAGATAAGATAATCAGTACTTTATTGATCCCAATTTGGGAAATGTTTGCGTTGTTGTAAAGTCAGCCTGAAGGAAGGACCCGCTCTCTTCCTGTTAGCAATGGCTCATTTCCTCCTCTGTTAGAGCCAGTATTTAGTCTTCATAAGAAAGGCCACCTAATGGAGACGTCTGTAGTCACCAGACGTCTGTAGTCACCAGACTATAAAAGACTACAGTTCGCACGGCGCCTCCTCTAAGAGAGAGGCCACCTGTCAGAAAGACACCGTCGAGGAACAGTTTTTAACCGTTCAACTAACCTTTAAGTTATCAAGTTATATAAGCCTTATCAAAGAAAGAAAGAATACCTAAGTAGTTTGTTATTTGATTTGAGTTTTGAGAGGCCAAGCAACTCTTCAACTGTGAGAAATATAAAGGAAAGAAAACGAGTTAAACATGTGTTTAAGGCGTCTAGTGGCTTGATAGAAAAACAAGGGAGGAAGCCACGACAGCCTCGATCTACCCCGGGGGTCCAAACGGTTTCACCGAGAGCCACATATAATATACGTATATATATATTGTTAGCAGCTCATTCCTTTAAACAGAAGCCTCAGATGAATTATCATAGGAGGAAATAGGAAGATATTAACTTAGATTTGATAGAAAATGTTTTCAACTTGAATTGACTGAATTAGTTTAACACATGAATACTGTGTAATATCTGTTTTCATCTATATTTAAGTTTCCTTTGTGGGCCGTACTCCATGAGACTCTCTGAATCTGCTGAGGGCCGTTTCAAAATCTCTCGCGGGCCGCATTTGGCCCCCAGGCCGTAGTTTGGACACCCCTGATATAAACCCTCATCTGGTCCCCAGGTTGTAGTCCTCCACGTACCCACTAGCACGGCCACCAGGAAGCCCGTCAGCCTCTGCTCCTTCACTTCCTGTATGCGCGGCTTGTCTCCGGGCGCCACGGCCTTGCTCATCACGGTGAGGGCGTTGGTGTGTGTGACGGAGCGCACGGTGGCTGCAGACAGCCAGGGCAGACCGAACAGAGCCGAGACCCCCCCCACCACCACGATGATCAGCAGGTCCAGGTGGAAACCAGTGCCCTTCACCAGCATCCGCTCCTTCTTACTGACAATCAGCCTGACACACACACAGGAAACACAATGTGAACTCTTTGGTGGTTCTGGGTCACAACAATAAGGCCGTGTGCACAGAGTGTCTTTTTCTGGAAGGAAATCGATTTTAGAATTGTAATGAACTGGTTCCTCTCACAGCACCAGTCCACACTCTGAACTGGTTCCTCTCACAGCACCAGTCCACACTCTGAACTGGTTCCTCTCACAGCACCAGTCCACACTCTGAACTGGTTCCTCTCACGCACCAGTCCACACTCTGAACTGGTTCCTCTCACAGCACCAGTCCACACTCTGAACTGGTTCCTCTCACAGCACCAGTCCACACTCTGAACTGGTTCCTCTCACAGCACCAGTCCACACTCTGAACTGGTTCCTCTCACAGCACCAGTCCACACTCTGAACTGGTTCCTCTCACGGCACCAGTCCACACTCTGAACTGGTTCCTCTCACAGAACCAGTCCACACTCTGAACTGGTTCCTCTCACAGCACCAGTCCACACTCTGAACTGGTTCCTCTCACGGCACCAGTCCACACTCTGAACTGGTTCCTCTCACGGCACCAGTCCACACTCTGAACTGGTTCCTCTCACAGAACCAGTCCACACTCTGAACTGGTTCCTCTCACAGCACCAGTCCACACTCTGAACTGGTTCCTCTCACAGCACCAGTCCACACTCTGAACCCTGTTCTTCGGTTCCCAAGTCTCGTCCATTTGGACTGACTGACTATCTTAACAACGCATCACTGCTGTTGTATATTAGCTGTTTGTGCTACTGTGTACTAAGTACTAAGGTCTGGTACTCGAGTGAAAGTAGAAGTACTAAGGTCTGGTACTCGAGTGAAAGTAGAAGTACTCTGATCTGGTACTCGAGTGAAAGTAGAAGTACTCAGATCTGGTACTCGAGTAAAGTAGAAGTACTCAGATCTTGTACTTGAGTAAAAGTAGAAGTACTCTGATCTTGTACTTGAGTAAAGTAGAAGTACTCTGATCTGGTACTCGAGTAAAGTAGAAGTACTCAGATCTTGTACTTGAGTAAAAGTAGAAGTATTCTGATCTGGTACTCGAGTAAAAGTAGAAGTACTCTGATCTGGTACTCGAGTAAAAGTAGAAGTACTCTGATCTGTACTCGAGTAAAAGTAGAAGTACTCAGATCTGGTACTCGAGTAAAAGTAGAAGTACTCTGATCTGGTACTCGAGTAAAAGTAGAAGTACTCTGATCTGGTACTCGAGTAAAAGTAGAAGTACTCTGATCTTGTACTTGAGTAAAAGTAGAAGTACTCTGATCTGGTACTCGAGTAAAAGTAGAAGTACTCTGATCTGGTACTTGAGTAAAAGTAGAAGTACTCTGATCTGGTACTCGAGTAAAAGTAGAAGTACTCTGATCTGGTACTCGAGTAAAAGTAGAAGTACTCAGACCTTGTACTTGAGTAAAAGTAGAAGTACTCAGATCTTGTACTTGAGTAAAAGTAGAAGTACTCAGGTCTTGTACTTGAGTAAAAGTAGAAGTACTCTGATCTTGTACTTGAGTAAAAGTAGAAGTACTCAGATCTGGTACTCGAGTAAAAGTAGAAGTACTCTGATCTGGTACTCGAGTAAAAGTAGAAGTACTCTGATCTGGTACTCGAGTAAAAGTAGAAGTACTCTGATCTGGTACTCGAGTAAAGTAGAAGTACTCAGATCTTGTACTTGAGTAAAAGTAGAAGTACTCAGATCTTGTACTTGAGTAAAGTAGAAGTACTCAGATCTTGTACTTGAGTAAAAGTAGAAGTACTCAGATCTTGTACTTGTTGTACCTGTTCTCAAAGCTGGTAAAGGTGCAGCTAGTTTGAATGACTTTGTATACTGCAGGGTAGCTTGTGGATTTACTCCAGGTGGAACTAAAGTCTGATTTAACACTTGGTTATATTTCACATCATTCATCCACATCTGAGAAGTAACTACAGGTATTAAATACATGTAGTGGAGGAAAAGTACACCATGTACCTCTGAACTGTAGTGGAGTAAAAGTACACAGTAACAGATCATAAAATACAAGTCCTCAAAATTGTTCTTAAAGGTCCCATGTCATGCTGGTTCTGACCCGTCCCCTTGTGTTCTGTAGCTTCTGCATGTAACGGTCTGCAGAGTCACAACCCCTCAAAGTGCACCCTGTAGAGAGTAAAGCTCTAACACAGAGCAGACCTGTCTCTGCTGCCCCAGAACGCCTCGCTGGACATTTCTCTTTTTACATTGTTTACTTCTTGGGTATAGTTACGTCCGCGGAGCCGTTACGTTACACACACACACACTCAATCTTTTCTCAGCTGAAGCTCCGCGATTTCTCCTCCCTGAGACGGCGGGATGCAGCGAGGCTGTGAGTCTGTGTGTGAGCACACACACAGACTCACAGCCAGGCTGCGGGTGTGTGTGTGTGTGTGCTCGGGCTGGTTTCGGGTTGGGTTTCGCTGTGTCTCGCTGTCTCGCAGACGGCCACTGGGCTCACAGGGAGGGGGGTGGGCAGGAGCTCCAACAAGCCGTGTAGGACAGAGAGTGAATACACATACTACACAGAGATGCTGTATGAGAACCAATGTGAGTTTGGAACATTGAACAATGTCAATCTATTTTAGTAGACCTCAACAATGGAACTATGATCAGTAGAAATGGCCATGACATGGGACCTTTAAGTACAGTCCTTCAGTAAATGTACTTAGTTACTTCCCACTACTGAGTATTGTCAATTGCCCTTTTCTGAAAGTTGAGAGTTGCAGCTCTTTTTCTCGATCGACACAATTGAAAAGACGCTGGCGGTCAGAAAAAGACGCTCTGAGGACGAACACTAGATGCTTTACGCTGTGATCTGGGACTCCATGAAGATGAGGATGAAGACGAGGATGGCGGGCAGGATGCTGGCGGCCATCATCCAAACAGGAAACTGCCCGTCCGAGCCATCGAGAGATCAGCCAACCGCGCTTCTCCGGACTGGACACGGAGAATCCCTGGGCACGTTCAGTTTCTGCCGGCCAATAGGAAGAGGGGAAGGTAAAGTCTGTCAGGGTGTTGTGTCAACACAGGACGCACTCAGGTGTTATACTGTTTCTCATCAATATATCACAGGTCTCAGATCCAGAGCCTGTCTCTGATTGGCTGAAACACCAAACAGATCATTGCAGCATTACCCATAATCCCCTCTGTTTCAGCCCTGTTTCCAAAGTGTTGATTCTCTGTCTGTTACTTTAGATGAAAATAAGGAGCCCCTCCCCACGCCCCTCTGAGAGAGATTTGGTTACAAAGAACTCAATGGTGCTCTAGGAGGAGATTCAGGTGATAAGGTGGGGGGGGGGGACATCATCAAGTGGCCAAAATCTGATCAGCTCATTTTCTCTTTCACAGAGGGGACACATGCTGAGGTAGAAGAGACATGTGTCCCCTCTGTGTAAAGAGAGAGTGTCTTTACACAGAGGGGACACATGCTGAGGTAGAGGAGACATGAAGAAGTGGATTTTGCGTGATAGGGGACCTTCAAAGTGTCTCACCTGAGTGTAGGTGTCCTCCACGCTGTAGTCCACCAGCACCATGATGAGGATCGCGATGGGGACCCCGAAGTCTCCGATGATCCTACGGAGCTGAAACACGTAGAAAAACAACCCGTTGCACATTTCTGCTCCACAAGACTCTTTTAAATCTGCACAGCTCTCCACTTACTAACATTAATAAGTGTTTTTCACACATTTTGAAGTGACTGTTATTTTGTATATATTAATTGTTGTGCTTTTATTTAGGTCTTAATGTGTGCATATGAATAAATGTGTTTGTTAATTGTGTATAGGATATACATATTTTATACATATTTTTATATATATTTGTATTTTGTATGGGATTGTGGGAAATATGTGGGAATGCTGATACAGCATTATATGATATGCTTATAAAAGCATATAAAGTTTATTATTCCGCCCGCTTATTTTGTCCGTCTTCTCCTCCCACATTCAACATCGCAGAAACTCCGTTCAAACATCAAAACGTTCAGCTCGGTCGGGAATCGCAGGCTATTACTTTTCTCATTCATAACTTTCATAATTCCAGAGATACATCCCATAATACATCACATTTTTAACATTTTAACTTAACATTGCGCAGCTCGTTAAGGAGTGCGTGATGTCACAGCTAGAGGGTAGGAAATCTTGAAATTTGCCTTCATATTTTTTTTAAAACTGCCATAATTCCCAAACCCTACATTCCTGAGACATTTTTTTCATGACAAACGTAGGAAAACATCTCGTAGCTTGAAAAATGACAAATAATTAAGCAAAAATAATTAAACAAAATGCCTCTTGAGGGCATGAAGTGACAAAAACGTTCAACATGTCTCCATTAAAGCCCATTGTAATTTCAGGCTGATATTTCCTCACAGCAGCAGCCGCACACCTTTAGTTAAACTGCCAAAAAGGCCACATTATTAACCCGAAAGTACACAAAAATTACACTTCAGATACTCAACTTCCTTGACATGCTTCACGTTTTGAAATTTCACAGATATCTGTTACGGTTCTTCCACAAAACGTTCACATGTAAGAGGTTTATCTCTCATTCAGAACAATGGAAACCTTTGATCTCTGCAGAGCTCGTTAGCTCAACTATAAACACCTGTGTCATGGAACACGATGATGTCATCACTCCAACTGACATGCTCAGAGCAGCAGACTTCAGATAAAGGTTAATGGTCCTGCCCTCAACAGCTCTACGTCAATTATGGGGTGTCATCATCATGAAATCAAGAGGGCGATCAAGAGAAGAGAGAGGGCGATCAAGAGAAGAGAGAGAGTAATGTAACCTCCTAATGTAATGTATAACTCCTATGAAAATGTTCAAAAAGTGCTCAAACTTCACATGTGTGCTAATCCAGCCGTGAAGACATCTACGGGACAGTTTTGAGATTTCTTCAAATGCCGTTGCCATGGCAACACAATGCTCGCCTTGAAACACGGTTTTATCATAACTTCAGTGAAAATACTCCAAACAGCCCAAAACTTCACAGGTTTGGTAACGATGCAGCCATCAACGCATCTAAGCGTATTATGGGGTGTCATCAAATGCCGTTGCCATGGCGACAGACAACTCGCCATGAAACACGATGTCGCTGTAAGTCCAATCGACACGGTCCAATCGTCCCCCAATCTTCACTTGTATATCACCGGTCCATGCCTCAACAGCCCTACGCCAAATCTGAGATCTCACCATATGTCGTTTCCATGGAAACGCATCCCTCGCCATAAAACACGATGTCGCTATAACTCCTATGAAAATGTTCAAAAAGTGCTCAAACTTCACGTGTGCTAACAGTCCAGCCATGACGACATCTACGTGAGAGTTTTGAGATTTCTTCAAATGCAGTTGCCATGGTAACACAAGGCTCGCCATGAAACACGGTTTTCTCATAACTTCAGTGAAAATGCTCCAAACGGCCCAAAACTTCACAGGTTTGGTAACGATGCAGCCATCAACGCATCTAAGCGTATTATGGGATGTCATCAAATGCCGTTGGCATGGCAACAGATCATTCGCCATCAAGTTAGTTCAAAAGTTTGCAGTTCAAATATTCTGCTGCTTTTCCAAGCCTTTTACTTTCTTTTCTTCTCTCATCACACATTCAAGCCCCCAGTGTCATGTATCATTTCAATCTAAATTATTCACTTTCTTCTTACACATTACATTTTCGTCAGCTTTTCAGCATAAAGCATTCCCACTAGCAATTTCTTCAGGAATTGCATTCTCTAGTTTATTATTGTTATTATTACTGACCGTCCCGGGGAAGAAGGAGCTGTTCTTGAACTTGCGCAGGTAGAAGGCGATGAAGTACGTTCCCACCATGAGAACGAAGGACAGCAGCGCGGTGTTCGGCTCTCCAACAACTTTCCCAGGATCCCCGGCGGCCGAGGTGAAGTTGCACAGGGACGGAGACACCGTGATGTTTCCATGGTAACAGTTTTTGAGAGGATGCTCTTGGAAGATCTAGAAAAAAACAAAGAAAAATGTAAACTCAACGTGACGGAGCAACGAAGTGTTTCAGAAATACCGGGACACATCACATGTTAGACACTTTTACCCAAAGGTTACAGACACTCAGTACTGAGGACAAACCCACAGGAGCAGTTTGGTGTGAAGTCAGGGACTCAACGGCTGTGCTCGAATTGTCAGTTAAACTTAGAAACCTTCCTAACGGAGTGAAATGACCCAGAAGTACCTCAGAATCAGCTGATTCTCTAGATGATAGGAAAGGAGGTTTGAAACGTCCTTTATAACCTCCTTTAGGAAACTGGACCTTCCTTTAGGAAAGGAAAGGAGAACATGCTGTCCCACAATGCCTTGCTGCTGTAACATTTACCGTAACACAACATTCGGCCGTTCACGGAAACAACCGATCGTGACCTAGAAATGCGTATCATGAAAGTTACGGTGCTTATTAAGCTTTTTACAACTTATGCCGTAACCTACCAAAGTGCTTTGTTTTGAACGTTCGACATTATAATCATCAAAGGGGAGACAAGCATAAGTTTCACTTTACTATTTCAGTTCCAACCTTGGTCATGAAGAGTTTATGTTTCTCTGTTACACTCTGGAAAGTGTGAGTGCAGTCGATTCTCAAAGCAGTATCTTCTCCTAAGTCCTTTTGAATTCTCCTGTCCACTATTCCTTAACCCTGTGACGTTTCACACAGAGGAGAGGAATAGTGGATAGGAATAGTGGATAGGAATAGTGGATAGGAATAATGGATAGGAATAGTGGATAGGAATAGGATAGGAATAGTGGATAGGAATAATGGATAGGAATAGTGGATAGGAATAGGATAGGAATAGTGGATAGGAATAGTGATAGGATGTGGATAGGAATAGTGGATAGGAATAATGGATAGGAATAGTGGATAGGAATAGGATAGGAATAGTGGATAGGAATAATGGATAGGAATAGTGGATAGGAATAGTAGGAATAGTGGATAGGAATAGGATAGGAATAGTGGATAGGAATAGTGGATAGGAATAGTGGATAGGAATAGTGGATAGGAATAGGATAGGAATAGTGGATAGGAATAGGATAGGAATAGTGGATAGGAATAGTGGATAGGAATAGTGGATAGGAATAATGGATAGGAATAGTGGATAGGAATAGGATAGGAATAGTGGATAGGATAGATTTTTGGACAAATCGACCGCAACCAACGACATGCTGACTGCAGCGGGGATTGAACCAGTGCTCCCCTGATCCGAAGATCATTGCACTATCCCCGTGAGCCTGCACCAAACACACAAAGCTTCCTCCCCTCATGTCCTTTGAAGCCCGATTGAACCCAGAACACATGATCAAACTGATATTTGTAGGAAAATAAAAGAAGCTTAAATGACCGTCTTTTTAACAAAGAAACATTTTGATTTTCATCTCTTTCCCATCGAGGTGTTGTAACTCAACATCTTCAGTGTGCTGTGTTTCTGCGTGTTTTGAATCCACTTTGGAAAGCCATGTTTAGCCGACTCTCCAAGTAGTGGTCCAGACTTAAAGGAGCTCACATGAATTTTAACATTTGGAAAGAACTGCTTTTGACCAGTACAAATGCCATATTAAGTTTAGTTAACGACAGTAATAATGATTCAGATAAGCTCCATCATGTACGCTGCAAAAACAGCCCTTCCAAAAACAAGCAAAAATATTCTTGAATCAAGTCAGATGTTCCTGTGTCAAGCACAACACTGCCAATGGGGTGAGCCAAATTTGCTTGGCTAGAATTCTTAAATTAGAATTAAAATCTAGCGACTGAAAGAAAATGGGCCTTGAAACTAGAAAAAAAAGCTTATTACAAACAAATGATTCCTGAATTATTTAGAAGAATAATCTGTTCCATGCCGGGAATGTATGCAAACCACCAGACACAGAGACAGCTTCATCCCGCAGGCAATAAGACTGTTAAACAACTGAACTGCTGAAACTATTTCATAACATTCATCTGCTACTCAGTAATTATCTATTATCTAATATATCATTCCAATAACTTGTATATAGACTCGTATTGCACTATTACACTTTTTTTTCTCACTTTAAAAAAAACTATTTTGTATTACTTTTAATATAATATACTTTAATATTGCTTTAATATTGTCTGCTTATCTGTATTATTGTGTTGCATTGTTGGAGAAGCCTGTGACCTAAGATTTTAAACGACATAATTACTCTGTAGCTATGTTAGTTTGACAATAAAGAACCTTGAACCTTGAAACCAATGCTAACTTGTTACTGGTTCATTCTAGCTCAATATAAGATAGCATTTTTGAATAAGAAAAAGTAAGATATATTTTCTCAAAGTAAGAATACTTTTCTTAAGCAGAACATTCTTAACAAGATTATTTGACTTTGACAGAAACAAGTTTTTTTAACTTTCTTAAATGCATTATTTGCAGTGTAGTGAGCACTTCCTCGGTCCATGCTTCACTCTCCTCTAGTTTTGGTGAAGTCACATAAACAATCCAACAACAACAAACTCTTTAAAAAGCCTGACTTGACTTGAAGTGACTGTTATTTTGTATATATTGATTGTGCATATGTGCAAATGTGTCTGTTGATTGTGTAAATATGGTATATACATATTTGTATATATATTTATGTGATGAAAATACTGAATGTCCTCTTCCAATATGAGAGTAGCATGCTAACAAAGGTATCACAACTGTAGCTGTGAACATGACAGGATGTGTGATTACCTAGAAGAGCATCAGGACTGTTTGAGGCATATGATAGCTATGTGATTAACATGATGATTCAGCCTCTATGGAGATAGACATCAAGCATGCTCATTTCTGACGTGGAGCTAATCTGAAGTAAACATTGAATACTGCTTTCTATTCCTCCATCTTGACTGTGTAACTCCCTCTCTTGGATATCAGCATGTGAAGGACACTGTTCAGGAACTAGTTGATGCTCTGTATGTGATGACTACTTCCATTCTGGAGAGGATCACAGATACATGGATCCTGAGGTTGAAGCTCAAGAAGGGGACCAGGGAGAGTTAACATTTTTAAGTATTCAGAAAAGTCAGAATTTTGAGAAAAAGTCATTATTTTTAGATTTTGAGTAAAAGTCAGGATTTTGAGAAAAAGTCTAGATTTTGAGAAAAAGCCATAATTTCGAGATTTTGAGAAAAAAGTCAGGATTTTCAGATTTTCAGAAAAAACCAACATTTTGAGAAAAAACTCAGCATTTTGTACATGACAGGATGTATGATTACAAGAACCGGTATTCCTCCATCTTGTGACTGTGTAACTCCCTCTCTTGGAAAGAAAAAGTCATATTTTTTAGATTTTTTAGAAAAAGTCATATTTTTTAGATGTTTGAGAAAAAGTCAAATTTTTGAGAAAAAGTCAGATTTTGAGAAAAAATACCAACACATTATTTTCAGTTTTTTGACTACTTCCATTCTTGAGAGGATCACAAATACATGGATCCTGAGATTGAAGCTCAAGCCGGGGACCAGTGATATTTTTCTAACACTTTGCATTTTGTATTCCTCGGGATTGTGGGAAACGGTATTTGGATCTCTCTGTCTGTACACACAAACTGAAAGACTGATAATACATTTGACTTTGACCTTTGAAGTTGACTCACCTTGATGAGTTTGGCGAAGGTCTCATAGATGAAGATGAGGGAGATGAGGAAGGAGAAGATCTCCTGAGTGAAGCGGGAGACGAAGCGCACCAGGATGCTTCCCTCGAAGGCCACGGTGAGCAGGACGAGGAGAACCAGCCAGAACCCGATCCACACCCTCTCGTCAGGTACTCGATGCCGTTGTCTTTACAGAACTGCACACAAACACACCGCAGGGCTCAGGAGCAGCTAGCAGCTTGGCTAACGTGTGATAATACCCTCCATCAGTTTGAACCCTAACAAACTATAACCCAGTTTTTGTGAGCAACTCATAGTTTGTGTGTAAAGGAAATTGTCTATGGGTATTGAACCAGAACTCAGTTACATAACGTTAGATCTGGATGGTTTGGTTGGATTGGTTCAAGCAAGGACATCTGAGGGGTTAAGTGCAGACGTAGAATAACAGCGCTCTGGAAACAAAGGGGGATTCATTGATTGAACACTATATTGAATATGTGGTAATCTTTGGGCTTTGGAGATGCATCAAGTGGTTTCAAGTCGAGTTGGGATCCTTACTTTTTATCTGTCAAGAGATGCCTCCTCGATTTATGACATTTTCAGAATTCTTACTTTTTTAATCAGAATTCTAAATTGTGTCTCAATTTTGAGGAAAAATAAATTCAATATTTTTCTCAGAATTTGAAAAAAAATAGGTTTTGTTTTCAAATCTCTGGCTATGTTAGTGAGCATTTAATGTTAGTCTCTGATACTGAAGAGACATGTTGATATTAACTTTGTCAAAGATAGGATATATAGGATATACATATTTTATACATATTTGTTATGTGTATTTTTGTGTTCTGGATTGTGGGAAACGGTATTTGGATCTCTCTGTCTGTACACACAAACTGAAAGACTGACAATAAAGTTGACTTTGACTTTGAGATAGTGTTCTGATGCAGGTGTGCAGTGTGCAGTGTGCAGTGTGCAGTGTGCAGTGTGCAGTGTGCAGGTGTGCAGTGTGCAGTGTGCAGTGTGCAGTGTGCAGTGTCCAGGTGTGCAGTGTGCAGGTGTGTCAGGTGTGTCAGGTGATCTCACGGTGAAGAAAGCCTCCTCGAACACCAGCAGCGGTCCAGAGAAGCCGATGATGAGCAGCGGCTGCGCTCCCAGGACGCTGAACACGATGCCCTGCAGCGCCGTGGCCACGATCAGCTCCGACACCCCGATCAGACCCTCCGTCTTCTCACCTGAGAGCAATCAGAGCGGAGAACATCGCAGTGAAACCTGACTCATTATAAACGCCACTGTGTTTCAGAGACTCATTATACACATCACTGTGTTTCAGAGACTCATTATACACGTCACTGTGTTTCAGAGACTCATTATACACATCACTATGTTTCAGAGACTCATTATACACGCCACGTGTTTCAGAGACTCATTATACACGTCACTGTGTTTCAGAGACTCATTATACACGTCACTGTGTTTCAGAGACTCATTATACACGTCACTGTGTTTCAGAGACTCATTATACACGTCACTGTGTTTCAGAGACTCATTATACACGTCACTGTGTTTCAGAGACTCATTATACACGTCACTGTGTTTCAGAGACTCATTATACACGTCACTGTGTTTCAGAGACTCATTATACACGTCACTGTGTTTCAGAGACTCATTATACACGTCACTGTGTTTCAGAGACTCATTATACACGCCACTGTGTTTCAGAGACTCATTATACACGTCACTGTGTTTCAGAGACTCATTATACACGTCACTATGTTTCAGAGACTCATTATACACGTCACTGTGTTTCAGAGACTCATTATACACGCCACTGTGTTTCAGAGACTCATTATACACGCCACTGTGTTTCAGAGACTCATTATACACGTCACTGTGTTTCAGAGACTCATTATACACGTCACTATGTTTCAGAGACTCATTATACACGTCACTGTGTTTCAGAGACTCATTATACACGCCACTGTGTTTCAGAGACTCATTATACACGCACTGTGTTTCAGAGACTCATTATACACGTCACTGTGTTCAGAGACTCATTATACACGCCACTGTGTTTCAGAGACTCATTATACACGTCACTGTGTTTCAGAGACTCATTATACACGCACTGTGTTTCAGAGACTCATTATACACGTCACTGTGTTTCAGAGACTCATTATACACGTCACTGTGTTTCAGAGACTCATTATACACGTCACTGTGTTTCAGAGACTCATTATACACGTCACTGTGTTTCAGAGACTCATTATACACGCCACTATGTTTCAGAGACTCATTATACACGTCACTATGTTTCAGAGACTCATTATACACGTCACTGTGTTTCAGAGACTCATTATACACGTCACTGTGTTTCAGAGACTCATTATACACGTCACTGTGTTTCAGAGACTCATTATACACGTCACTGTGTTTCAGAGACTCATTATACACATCACTGTGTTTCAGAGACTCATTATACACGTCACTGTGTTTCAGAGACTCATTATACACGCCACTGTGTTTCAGAGACTCATTATACACGTCACTGTGTTTCAGAGACTCATTATACACGTCACTGTGTTTCAGAGACTCATTATACACATCACTATGTTTCAGAGACTCATTATACACGCCACTGTGTTTCAGAGACTCATTATACACGTCACTGTGTTTCAGAGACTCATTATACACGTCACTGTGTTTCAGAGACTCATTATACACGTCACTGTGTTTCAGAGACTCATTATACACGTCACTGTGTTTCAGAGACTCATTATACACGTCACTGTGTTTCAGAGACTCATTATACACGTCACTGTGTTTCAGAGACTCATTATACACGTCACTGTGTTTCAGAGACTCATTATACACGTCACTGTGTTTCAGAGACTCATTATACACGTCACTGTGTTTCAGAGACTCATTATACACGCCACTGTGTTTCAGAGACTCATTATACACGTCACTGTGTTTCAGAGACTCATTATACACGTCACTATGTTTCAGAGACTCATTATACACGTCACTGTGTTTCAGAGACTCATTATACACGCCACTGTGTTTCAGAGACTCATTATACACGCCACTGTGTTTCAGAGACTCATTATACACGTCACTGTGTTTCAGAGACTCATTATACACGTCACTATGTTTCAGAGACTCATTATACACGTCACTGTGTTTCAGAGACTCATTATACACGCCACTGTGTTTCAGAGACTCATTATACACGCCACTGTGTTTCAGAGACTCATTATACACGTCACTGTGTTTCAGAGACTCATTATACACGCCACTGTGTTTCAGAGACTCATTATACACGTCACTGTGTTTCAGAGACTCATTATACACGCCACTGTGTTTCAGAGACTCATTATACACGTCACTGTGTTTCAGAGACTCATTATACACGTCACTGTGTTTCAGAGACTCATTATACACGTCACTGTGTTTCAGAGACTCATTATACACGTCACTGTGTTTCAGAGACTCATTATACACGCCACTATGTTTCAGAGACTCATTATACACGTCACTATGTTTCAGAGACTCATTATACACGTCACTGTGTGTCAGAGACTCATTATACACGTCACTGTGTTTCAGAGACTCATTATACACGTCACTGTGTTTCAGAGACTCATTATACACGTCACTGTGTTTCAGAGACTCATTATACACATCACTGTGTTTCAGAGACTCATTATACACGTCACTATGTTTCAGAGACTCATTATACACGTCACTATGTTTCAGAGACTCATTATACACGTCACTGTGTTTCAGAGACTCATTATACACGTCACTGTGTTTCAGAGACTCATTATACACGTCACTGTGTTTCAGAGACTCATTATACACGCCACTGTGTTTCAGAGACTCATTATACACGTCACTGTGTTTCAGAGACTCATTATACACGCCACTGTGTTTCAGAGACTCATTATACACCTCACTGTGTTTCAGAGACTCATTATACACATCACTGTGTTTCAGAGACTCATTATACACACCACTGTGTTTCAGAGACTCATTATACACGCCACTGTGTTTCAGAGACTCATTATACACGTCACTGTGTTTCAGAGACTCATTATACACGTCACTGTGTTTCAGAGACTCATTATACACGTCACTGTGTTTCAGAGACTCATTATACACGCCACTGTGTTTCAGAGACTCATTATACACCTCACTGTGTTTCAGAGACTCATTATACACACCACTGTGTTTCAGAGACTCATTATACACGCCACTATGTTTCAGAGACTCATTATACACGCCACTGTGTTTCAGAGACTCATTATACACGTCACTGTGTTTCAGAGACTCATTATACACGTCACTGTGTTTCAGAGACTCATTATACACGTCACTGTGTTTCAGAGACTCATTATACACGTCACTGTGTTTCAGAGACTCATTATACACGTCACTGTGTTTCAGAGACTCATTATACACGTCACTGTGTTTCAGAGACTCATTATACACGTCACTGTGTTTCAGAGACTCATTATACACATCACTGTGTTTCAGAGACTCATTATACACGTCACTGTGTTTCAGAGACTCATTATACACGCCACTGTGTTTCAGAGACTCATTATACACGTCACTGTGTTTCAGAGACTCATTATACACGTCACTGTGTTTCAGAGACTCATTATACACATCACTGTGTTTCAGAGACTCATTATACACGTCACTGTGTTTCAGAGACTCATTATACACGCCACTGTGTTTCAGAGACTCATTATACACGTCACTGTGTTTCAGAGACTCATTATACACGTCACTATGTTTCAGAGACTCATTATACACGTCACTGTGTTTCAGAGACTCATTATACACGCCACTGTGTTTCAGAGACTCATTATACACGTCACTGTGTTTCAGAGACTCATTATACACGTCACTGTGTTTCAGAGACTCATTATACACGTCACTGTGTTTCAGAGACTCACCCAGAAGTCCTCCGAAGGTGATGGCGGGCGACAGCGAGGCGAAGTAGATGAAGATGATGGCGGCCATGCACTGAGCGTTGAGAGCGTCCCGGATGTCGCTGAGATACTGAGGGTATCGACGCTTCACGTCTTTGATCAGACCTCCAAACAGACGGCCCGACCGCCGCAGGGGCTCCTCGCCCACTTTGGAGGGAACCAGGGAGTCTGGAAATGATGACATTTTTTTGCAGAATTCCGAATTTTTTCTTAATTTTATGGGATTTTCAGGAAATATTTTTTTTCAATTCAGAATTTTCACTTTCCTTAGAAATCTGATCTTACATTTTTAGAAATGAAAAAGTCATCACAATTTTGACTTTTTTTCTCAGAACTCACAAAAAAAAATCTGAATTTCAACTTTTTTCTTAATATTATGGGATTTTCACAAAAATATAAATCTTTCTTCCTAAGATTCTGACATTTTCAGGAAATAAAAAGATATAAGAATTGTTTTCTTATATTCATGAAATGTTATGAATTTCGAAATTCAAAATTCTCAGAATTCTTACATTTTTAGGAAAAAAATTAAACATTTTTCATCACCTTTAAGATGTTTTCAGGAAAGAAAATAAAAAAACTATTTAATAATTTTGACATTTTTTTCAAAAAATCTGAAATTTTCACGAAATATTTCTAATTAAAAAATGAATCTGAAATTATACTTTTTTTTCCAAAATAAAATGTTTATCTCAGAATTCTAGCTTGTATGAACAAAATAACTTTACATATGTAGAAAAACCTTCCCTTATGTTGATGAGGATCCACTGTAAGTGTTGTAATCCTTCTCTCATGTTTAATGCTAACAACATAAATATATTTAAGCAGCAGCTGAAGAGCACGGACCTTCATCCAGCTGAACGCTGCTCTGCTTCTCCTGCAGCTTCCCGCTCTCCTCCTCTCTCTTCCGGAGCATTTCCCTCTGGAAGCGAGCGACCGAGTGCAGCAGCTCGTCTCCGCCCACGTCGGACGGAGGCAGCACCACGCTGCAGTCCAGGAACAGGTTGATGGCCGTCAGAAGGTCCTGCCGCTCGTCCGCCTGGTACGCCGCCTCGTGGAAGTGCTGAGGAACAGGACAACGGTTTATCACAATACCATCAGGACACAGTTTCACAACAGAAGAGTCCTGCAGGTACATCAGTACGGAGGCTAACAGGTGCTAACATGTTACCTGAGTAGCATGCATACAAACACAATATTAAAGATTGAAAAAAATTAAATTAAAAAAGTTACACAATTTACAAAAAACATCCTGTAACAGTTCTGAGGATTTAGCAGCCAGGTATATATTGCACATTATTAACGGCATATGTTTGGTTTTAGCTCTGCAGGACTCACCTTGTCGGACATGAGCGTGGAGATGGAGCGTCCGATCTGGTGGTAGTCCATGTTGGCGGTGGGGGGGCCGAGCAGGAGAAACAGGAACCTCACGGGGACCGGGACCTCCAGGACAGAGTCCAGCAGGACCGCCTCCTGCAGCCGGACAAACGCCATGGAGGGCTGCTCCAGGAAACCCACTGAGCCTGAAGACACAGCAGAGGGACGTTAACCCGAGCCTGAAGACACAGCAGAGGGACGTTAACCCACTGAGCCTGAAGACACAGCAGAGGGACGTTAACCCACTGAGCCTGAAGACACAGCAGAGGGACGTTAACCCACTGAGCCTGAAGACACAGAGGGACGTTGACCCACTGAGCCTGAAGACACAGCAGAGGGACGTTGACCCACTGAAGCTCCATGAGGAACACATGAGGAGGTGGTGACTGTGATGGAAACTTCTGGATCAATGGAGACTCAGAGAGACATGAGAGAGCAGGAACTTTGATGGAAACACTGATGGATTATTTGGAGCTGTGGCCGGAGAATTCCCAAGACATGTTCTGTGTTTCTAAAGGTCTCTACCCCAGACCCATGTATTTAGCTCTGAGAGAATAATCAACATGCTGCATAACAAGATACATCACTATAACCTCTATCAGCTGACGCCAGCAGAGGAGCAGAGAGACACTGAGAGCAGCTCAAGGTGCAGCTGCTCAGTGAGGACAGACTGATACACTGGGTCAGAGGGTCAGGAACATATCTCCCCAGAGAGGAGGATTCGTACCAACGAGCACCACCGTGGCCTCGGCTCGCTCCGGGATCTTCTCCATCAGCTTCACCTCGTGCTTGGATCTGGACTGAGTGACGGCAGCGCCTCGTTCTGAAAACACACACATGTTTACACATAGAAAGCTGCAGGAATGAGTCCTGAACCCTGACATGAGTCAGCACTATGAGTCCTAAACCCTGAGTCAGCATTATGAGTCCTAAACCCTGAGTCAGCATTATGAGTCCTGAACCCTGACATGAGTCAGCATTATGAGTCCTAAACCCTGAGTCAGCATTATGAGTCCTAAACCCTGACATGAGTCAGCATTATGAGTCCTAAACCCTGAGTCAGCATTATGAGTCCTAAACCCTGACATGAGTCAGCATTATGAGTCCTAAACCCTGAGTCAGCATTATGAGTCCTGAACCCTGACATGAGTCAGCATTATGAGTCCTAAACCCTGAGTCAGCATTATGAGTCCTAAACCCTGAGTCAGCATTATGAGTCCTAAACCCTGAGTCAGCATTATGAGTCCTGAACCCTGACATGAGTCAGCATTATGAGTCCTAAACCCTGAGTCAGCATTATGAGTCCTGACCCCTGACATGAGTCAGCATTATGAGTCCTAAACCCTGACATGAGTCAGCATTATGAGTCCTGAACCCTGAGTCAGCATTATGAGTCCTGAACCCTGACATGAGTCAGCATTATGAGTCCTAAACCCTGACATGAGTCAGCATTATGAGTCCTAAACCCTGAGTCAGCATTATGAGTCCTGAACCCTGACATGAGTCAGCATTATGAGTCCTAACCCTGAGTCAGCATTATGAGTCCTGAACCCTGACATGAGTCAGCATTATGAGTCCTAAACCCTGAGTCAGCATTATGAGTCCTGAACCCTGACATGAGTCAGCATTATGAGTCCTAAACCCTGGCATGAGTCAGCATTATGAGTCCTAAACCCTGACATGAGTCAGCGTTATGAGTCCTGAACCCTGACATGAGTCAGCATTATGAGTCCTAAACCCTGACATGAGTCAGCATTATGAGTCCTGAACCCTGACATGAGTCAGCATTATGAGTCGTAAACCCTGACATGAGTCAGCATTATGAGTCCTAACCCCTGACATGAGTCAGCATTATGAGTCCTAAACCCTGACATGAGTCAGCATTATGAGTCCTGAACCCTGAGTCAGCATTATGAGTCCTGAACCCTGACATGAGTCAGCATTATGAGTCCTAAACCCTGACATGAGTCAGCATTATGAGTCCTAAACCGTGAGTCAGCATTATGAGTCCTGAACCCTGACATGAGTCAGCATTATGAGTCCTGAACCCTGACATGAGTCAGCATTATGAGTCCTAAACCCTGACATGAGTCAGCATTATGAGTCCTGAACCCTGACATGAGTCAGCATTATGAGTCGTAAACCCTGACATGAGTCAGCATTATGAGTCCTAACCCCTGACATGAGTCAGCATTATGAGTCCTAAACCCTGACATGAGTCAGCATTAGAGTCCTGAACCCTGAGTCAGCATTATGAGTCCTGAACCCTGACATGAGTCAGCATTATGAGTCCTAAACCCTGACATGAGTCAGCATTATGAGTCCTGAACCCTGACATGAGTCAGCATTATGAGTCCTGAACCCTGAGTCAGCATTATGAGTCCTGAACCCTGACATGAGTCAGCATTATGAGTCCTAACCCTGACATGAGTCAGCATTATGAGTCCTAAACCCTGACATGAGTCAGCATTATGAGTCCTGAACCCTGAGTCAGCATTATGAGTCCTGAACCCTGACATGAGTCAGCATTATGAGTCCTAAAGATTTACTTCAGAAATGATTTTAAATGATCAGATTTTGGGAGAGATGTGCACACAATGTTTGATAAACGGTTAAAGTTTTCACCTTGCTCTTTTCCCCGTCAGCCTCTCTGTGATTGGTCAGATGGATGGAGGGCTCTGATTGGCCATTGTGGCAGTCAATCAGGGCGTCCATGTTGGCTGCAGAGATGTTTTTACTGAACAGGCTGTGGTCCTTCTCATCACTGGGGTGACTGGGAGGAAACAGAATACACATGTGATATCCACTGATGACTGATTGGATGTGCTCTGGGTCATGTGATCATGCTGAACCTGTGTCTGAGCAGCAGAACTCCCAGGACGTTGGCTCTGTCTTCAGCTTTGATCAGATCTGAGATCACCATCTGCTCGACCACCTGCTGAGCGATGCCTGGCAGCGTCTTCTGCTTCAGGTCCAGCAGCACGGCGCCTGGAAGCACAGCCATCGGTTTCATGAGGTAATAACTCCAGAGAGGTACAAATAACTCCAGAGAGGTACAAATAACTCCAGATAGAGTACAAATAACTCCAGAGAGAGGTATAACTCCAGAGAGAGGTATAACTCCAGAGAGAGGTATAACTCCAGAGAGGTACAAATAACTCCAGAGAGGTACACATAACTCCAGAGAGGTACACATAACTCCAGAGAGGTACAAATAACTCCAGAGAGGTACACATAACTCCAGAGAGGTACACATAACTCCAGAGAGGTACAAAGAACTCCAGAGAGGTACCATAACTCCAGAGAGAGGTTAACTCAGGGGTGTCCAAACTACGGCCCGCGCACCATTTTGAATCGGCCCTCAGCTAATTAAAAAGTATAATGGAATATGGCCCACAAATTGTACTGCAGTGTGAGTGTCACAGTGCAGTGTGAGTGTCACTGTGAGTGTCACAGTGCAGTGTGAGTGTCACAGTGCAGTGAGAGTGTTACAGTGCAGTGTGAGTGTCACAGTGCAGTGTGAGTGTCACAGTGCAGTGAGAGTGTCACAATGCAGTGTGAGTGTCACAGTGCAGTGAGAGTGTCACAGTGCAGTGTGAGTGTCACAGTGCAGTGAGAGTGTCACAGTGCAGTGTGAGTGTTACAGTGCAGTGTGAGTGTCACAGTGCAGTGAGAGTGTCACAGTGCAGTGAGAGTGTTACAGTGCAGTGAGAGTGTCACAGTGCACTGTGAGTGTCACAGTGCAGTGAGAGTGTCACAGTGCACTGTGAGTGTCACAGTGCAGTGAGAGTGTCACAGTGCAGTGAGAGTGTCACAGTGCACTGTGAGTGTCACAGTGCAGTGAGAGTGTCACAGTGCAGTGAGAGTGTTACAGTGCAGTGAGAGTGTCACACTGCACTGTGACACTCACACTGCACTGTGAGTGTCACAGTGCACTGTGAGTGTCACAGTGCAGTGAGAGTGTCACAGTGCAGTGAGAGTGTCCACAGGGGCGTCAGAGGGCTCCTCACCATGGGAGATGGTCTTCCGAGAGCTCCAGCAGGGATCTGAAGGGAGCGAGGCGATGTGAGGTCTCCCCCATCGCTCCGTCTCCTCCTCCACCTCTTCCTCAAACTTTATCCATCGAGCCGTCTCCCTCACTGCAGCTCCTGGTTCCTGTCGATCACCAGCTCGTTCAGCTCCACGAACACCTGCACACACACACACAACTGCTTATGAGGACACACACACACACACACAAACACACACACACCGGACACACACACACACACATTTTTCTGTCGATCTACAGAAAACAATCTCTATTTTTAATAATGAATTCATATGAAAGGTGTTTTATGTTAAGGTGAATATCTGTGGACATTAAACACATTGCCCTTGAGACTTATATACACAGCTGCAAATACTAAGTGGAGGTTAAAACTCACGAGCTGTGTTTTTAACCTGTTAAGCCCTAGAGCCCCCTGTACAGGGGCAGTGGGGTGTTTTTTCACGAAACTGTGACTCAGGGCTTCTTATATTTAAAAACCTATTAATGTGTCATACCCATTTAACGGGAAGAAACTCAGCTAACTGACAATACGAACCATTTTTACAGAAACAAAACATAAGTCTCACAAGAAGCGTCTAAATGAGTCCTGAGCGAAAAAATGCTAACACACAGAACACAGAACTCAAGGTAAAATACCCTTATTACTTATCGTAACTGCAAAAACAAGATATCAAATTAAAGCTGAGATTCCACAGATTCTATAAGTATAAGTATCATCACTGAGCGATCAGAACTCGGACAGGGGAAGCAAACACAGACGTCACAACACGTGAATTACGGAACATTCACGGGAAATCGTCTCAAATTAGCAAATGGCATTAAAATGATAAAAACGCATCTGAAGGTTAATCCATAGGTTAATCCATAGGTTAATCCATAGGTTAATCCATCGGTTAATCCAATGTGTCTGTGTCACTTTGAAAGGATTACTGATAATCCATCATTGCATTTTTATGTAAAAAACAGAGATTTCATATTCTTTTTTATTTTTATAAATCTCTCTAAAGAGGTCAAATGTCACTTGTTTTGCATCAATCTTGATACAGGGTACTTATTATATGTTATAGTTTGGATTCCTAAAGCTTTTAGTCTACCATCCGATCATTCAAGGGTGGTTTTCACTATAAGTAATGTTTTTTTTTTAGGCGGAGGTAAGAATTTACCTTTTTTTACTATGTTCCATCTGAATTTACTCTGACACAGAAACATCTATATTGATTCTGACACTTCTACATCCAACTCACAGATGTAACCTTGCTTTGAGAAAAAAGATTATTAATGTAACCCTTTTAGAAGTGAAGTTATAGTCATTTGTTCTGGGCATGTCATTTTCAAGCCTGAAACATGAAAAACAGGCTCAGGGCTTAACTGGCACTGATATGGAAACGTCCCTCTCTTGATGTGATTTGACCTTAAATGGATTCATAGCAGTTTGTAGGGTCGCTTTGCCCTGGTCTTTATGTGACCTGATCTCAGACCTGTATCTCCTCACGTTCAGATGTAAAAACAGCGCAGCTTCAGAGAGGAACTGGTTTGGGTTAACATGATGATGTCCCGTTAATAAAGATATGTCAGTTCATTCTCATCATTGCCCAATACTCACAAAGTACAACTTGTTGAGCTGAGAAAATGTAATGAGATATGCAAATGCTTGCCTCATGTACAAAATAATACACGGCCTTACCTCACCTCCGCTCAGACATGTTATCACCATACGCACACCTGTAACTAGGTCAACAAGAGCTGCAACCAGAGGAGACTGCGTTGTTCCATTAAGGAAGAGTTCATTCAGACAATCTTCTTTTTCTTTTAAAGCTGCACAACAGAGGAACTCAATCCCAGTAAAGATTAGAGAACAAAACACCTGCAGTTTATTTAAATCTAACTTAAAAACATGGTTCGTGGAAAATCAGCTCTGTCAACACTGACACAATGTGCACTTTACAACGCTCTGTTTGTACATGTGCCTTGACCTGTTGCTATCCGTCTGCTTTGGGAATATGTCTTTTAGTTTAGTTTTTATGTTTTTATAGATGCTTTATTATAATATAAGCATCTATGTTGAATGTTTTTTACTGATTGTATTTTCCTGTCATTTGAAGTGACATTTTATTTTAGGATGACTTTCAACATCTGTCCAGATGAAAAATAGCCTGTTGGCTAACTCTAGCGCATTTACAGAAATGTCAATCAATGTGCACTGTCCCTGTCAAATTAATAAATTAATACAATTAATACAATTAATACAATTAATAAAATTAATAAAATTAATAAAAATTAATAAAATTAATAAAATTAATAAAATTATTACAATTAATACAATTAATAAAATTATTACAATTAATACAATTAAATATCCTGAATGAAACATTCACTCTCCCTTTCCATCAGCAGCTGATTTATAAATATAGCTTGATTCCCAGTAACAACAAGAGGGTCTGCTGAGGGTGAAATCTGTTTTGATATTTCTATCAACCGGTCTGACATGAACCCTTCCTGACTGACCTCCACTGGAACTGAACCACTCTGTGACCAGACCAAAGTGGACCAGAAACCAGAACCATATAATACACTTTGCCGTATACACTCAGTGTCCTAAGTGTTTACGTTTTTAGCTTTTACGGTTATTTATATAGTTACATTTAAATTGGTGTAAATACTTGTCTGTAGCATCGTTTTTAAATGCTAAATTGTTTCTTAAAAATACTTTCTGTTGGCAGCACCAGAGACCAACGCAGATTCCTTGTATGTGTGAACGCACCTGGCTATAAACCTGGTTCTGATTCTGATGTCAAAACAAAGGTGAACTTCAAATCGTGACAAAATACATGTAAGGCTAAATGCTGTCAGAAGTGAAACAGGTCAAGTGACCCGGCCTGGAGCAGGTTAACGAGCTCACCTGTCTGTGTCCACGCTTCAGATCCAGACCCACCATCCTGCAGACCCAATACACCGAGCCCAGAACACACACACCTCCCACTTCACCTGCGTGTCTCACCTGAGTGTCTCACCTGTGTGTCTCACCTGTCTGTCTCTACCTGAGTTTCTACCTGAGTCTCTACCTGTGTGTCTCTACCTGTGTGTCTCTACCTGTGTGTCTCCACCTCTCTACCTGTGTGTCTCCACCTCTCTACCTGTGTGTCTCCACCTCTACCTGCGTGGCTCCACCTGTACGTCACACAGGTAAAGTGAACTCTGAATAAATCCAATTTGCCTCCCATTCTCCTCACAGCTCTCCAGGATTAACAGACTCTCAGCTCGTCTTTCCTCCTCTTTTATGACATTTCTATTGTTCAGTCGTCCAACAGCACAGAGTCCGATCAGGCCGAAATCACCTGAACCTGAAATCACCTGGACCTGAAATCACCTGGACCTGAAATCACCTGGACCTGAAATCACCTGGACCGACCTGAAATCACCTGAACCTGAAATCACCTGGACCTGAAATCACCTGGACCTGAAATCACCCGGACCTGAAATCACCCGGACCTGAAATCACCTGGACCGACCTGAAATCACCTGAACCTGAAATCACCTGGACCTGAAATCACCTAAACTTGAAATCACCTAAACTTGAAATCACCTGAACCTGAAATCACCTGAACCCTGAAATCACGTGGACCTGAAATCACCTAAACTTGAAATCACCTGGACCTGAAATCACCTGGACCTGAAATCACCTAATCTTGAAATCACCTGAAATCACCTGGACCTGAAATCACCTAAACTTGAAATCACCTGAACCTGAAATCACCTGAACCCTGAAATCACGTGGACCTGAAATCACCTGAACTTGAAATCACCTGAAATCCCCTGGACCTGAAATCACCTAAACCTGAAATCACCTGAACCCTGAAATGACGTGGACCTGAAATCACCTAAACTTGAAATCACCTGAAATCCCCATGACCTGAAATCACCTGGACCTGAAATCACCTGGACCTGAAATCACCTAAACTTGAAATCACCTGAAATCACCTGGACCTGAAATCACCTGGACCTGAAATCACCTAAACTTGAAATCACCTGAACCCTGAAATCACCTGAACCCTGAAATCACGTGGACCTGAAATCACCTGAACTTGAAATCACCTGGACCTGAAATCACCTGGACCTGAAATCACCTAAACTTGAAATCACCTGAAATCACCTGGATCTGAAATCACCTGGACCTGAAATCACCTGGACCTGAAATCACCTGGGCCCAGTAGTTCAAAACTTTTAATCTCAATCAGATCCGATCAGATTTTGAAATCCCATTTTTTGTGATCCAGGATCAGACAAGTCGGCCAGATTTTGTCCCTGTAGTTCAAAGCAATTCAGGATAGGATCACCCTGATCCAGATTACGACTTTTCAAGATTACTAGATCCTGAATATCAGTGCTTTAATCCTACCGATCTCCATCTAGTGGATATGAAAAATAATACAAGGAAGACAAGAGACCACATTGCAGAGACATCTATTGTCCGCACTTACTTTTGAAAGGTGATGACAGATGATGGACTTTTTTTTTGTTGAATATATTTTTTTCTTTAATCTAAATTACATTTGTGATTGACAATCTTTGTTGTGATACTTTGATGAGCATTAATATTTATATCATCAACATTTGGTTGAAAACAAAATAGGCCACCACAAACGTGAGGAAAAAATGAAAAATAAAATGTATTTGCCATGAAGGCTAAAAATGGTGTTCAGTTAACAAACTTTGCCATCTTATTTATATTGAAACATATTTTTAAATAAATTGTACAGTTCATTTTGCTCTGGTAATCCACTGGAAATCCACCCCTCTGGTGGGATCAGGATAATCCAGTTTTTCGGGATCAAACTGATCCCAATCCTGTGTTGTCGGTTTGAACAACCCATTTGAAGATTTGATCCAGATTAAAGCTTGGATTTGATTTCCTGATCTGATCGGATATCAAAGTGATCCTAATCCTGTTTTTTGGTTTTGAACTACCAAAATCCAAATCTGATCCCATCAGATAGGGATTACAAGCTTTGAACTACTGGGCCCTGGAGCTGAAATCACCTAAACTTGAAATCACATGGACCTGAAATCACCTGAACCCTGAAATCACATGGACCTGAAATCACCTGGAGCTGAAATCACATGGACCTGAAATCACCTGGACCTGAAATCACCTGGACCTGATATCACCTGGAGCTGAAATCACCTGGACCTGAAATCACCTGGAGCTGAAATCACCTGGAGCTGAAATCACCTGGAGCTGAATCACATGGATCTGAAATCACCTGGAGCTGAAATCACATGGACCTGAAATCACCTGGACCTGAAATCAACTGAACCCTGAAATCACCTGGACCTGAAATCAACTGAACCCTGAAATCACCTGACCTGAAATCAACTGAACCCTGAAATCACCTGAACCCTGAAATCACCTGGAACTGAATCACATGGAGCTGAAATCACCTAAACTTGAAATCACATGGACCTGAAATCACCTGAACCCTGAAATCACATGGACCTGAAATCACCTGGACCTGAAATCACCTGAACCCTGAAATCACCTGGACCTGAAATCACCTGGACCTGAAATCACCTGGACCTGAAATCACCTGGACCTGAAATCACCTGGAGCTGAAATCACCTGGAGCTGAAATCACCTGGAGCTGAAATCACATGGATCTGAAATCACCTGGAGCTGAAATCACATGGACCTGAAATCACCTGGACCTGAAATCAACTGAACCCTGAAATCACCTGGACCTGAAATCAACTGAACCCTGAAATCACCTGGACCTGAAATCAACTGAACCCTGAAATCACCTGAACCCTGAAATCACCTGGAACTGAAATCACATGGAGCTGAAATCACCTAAACTTGAAATCACATGGACCTGAAATCACCTGAACCCTGAAATCACATGGACCTGAAATCACCTGGACCTGAAATCACCTGAACCCTGAAATCACCTGGACCTGAAATCACCTGGACCTGAAATCACCTGGACCTGAAATCACCTGGACCTGAAATCACCTGGACCTGAAATCACATGGAGCTGAAATCACCTGGAGCTGAAATCAACTGAACATGAAATCAGTGCACACACTTCCATTACATCTCTTTTTCGTGGGATATTTTCAGGAGTTAAAGAGGATTATTGAGATTGTTGTAGAACTTGGATTAGGAATTCTATCTAATCTATTTTTTACTGCATTGAGTACTCCTAATACTTTAAGTGCATTTTCCTCATCGTACTGTCTCGATGTAGTACTTTTACTTTTACCTGAGTATTTGTACAGTGTGGTATTAGTCCTGAATCTGAAGACCTTTCCACCTCTGATGAATACAGGACCTTTCTGTGTGATCCAGATCCTCCTGAGGAGGAATCTGTTCACGTGGAAGTTTGTTATTTCCTGTGTGGGGACAGTCTGAACCACAGGCCTGTCAGATCGAGTCTACCGCAGAGAGACATGTTGAGACCCCAGAGTGTTCTGATAGAAATGTAGAGTAGGGTCTCCAGCTCATTGAGACTGCTGGATGCTAACCTGCATGTTGGACATTTACACATTTAGCACAAGTTGCATGCATATGGGGACAGTAGTTCAACATTTCTTGGCAGATCTGGAGGTAATTGAGGATCTTGAATCATTTTCTAACATTTTGGCCAAACATGGGAGTTTTCAGTTCCCTAAAACCTTCAAATCCGCCCAAAATCCATCCAAATCCGTCCACCAGGAGCACAGCTATCTCCACCTTCTGGTTCAAACTGTCAGCATCCGGCAGCTTCTATGTTCTGGAGACCCTGCTGAACATTTCTAACATGAGGTGGGGTCTCACGTCTCAGATGGTACCCTGCTGAACATTTCTAACATGAGGTGGGGTCTCACGTCTCAGATGGTACCCTGCTGAACATTTCTAACATGAGGTGGGGTCTCACGTCTCAGATGGTACCCTGCTGAACATTTCTAACATGAGGTGGGGTCTCACGTCTCAGATGGTACCCTGCTGAACATTCTAACATGAGGTGGGGTCTCACGTCTCAGATGGTACCCTGCTGAACATTTCTAACATGAGGTGGGGTCTCACGTCTCAGATGGTACCCTGCTGAACATTTCTAACATGAGGTGGGGGTCTCACGTCTCAGATGGTACCCTGCTGAACATTTCTAACATGAGGTGGAGTCTCACGTCTCAGGTGGTACCCTGCTGAACATTTCTAACATGAGGTGGGGTCTCACGTCTCAGATGGTACCCTGCTGAACATTTCTAACATGAGGTGGGGTCTCACGTCTCAGGTGGTACCCTGCTGAACATTTCTAACATGAGGTGGGGTCTCACGTCTCAGGTGGTACCCTGCTGAACATTTCTAACATGAGGTGGGGTCTCAGTCTCAGATGGTACCCTGCTGAACATTTCTAACATGAGGTGGGGTCTCACGTCTCAGGTGGTACCCTGCTGAACAATATAAGAGACGCTCTGACCTCGTGGGGGGTTCTGTCCGGCTGCAGGTGAGCCGGCGTCCGGACCCCCGTCTGATCTCTGCTCTGATCTCTGATTGGCCCTCTGGAGCTCCGCCTCATCAGGTGACGCCGCACGGCCTGGACGTCGTCCAATCGGTGACCTGCGGGGGCGGAATCAGAGGTCAGAGGTTAATGACCCTCACACGGTGTACCGTCACCCCAACGAGCAGAGGCGTTTCCCCCTAAAAGTCTTTCACTCATACACACACACTCATACACACACACTCATACACACACACTCATACACACACACTCATACACACACACTCATACACACACACTCATACACACACACACTCATACACACTCATACACACACACTCATACACACTCATACACACACACTCATACACACACACTCATACACACACACTCATACACACTCATACACACACACTCATACACACACACACACTCATACACACACACTCATACACACACACTCATACACACTCATACACACACACTCATACACACACACACACCATCATACACACACACTCTACACACACACTCATACACACACACACACTCATACACACACACACTCACACACACACACACACACACACACACACACACACACACACACACACACACACTTGCTGTGTGGTCTCTTGGGAACTTTCTGCAGTTTAACAAAGTTTCAGACTTGAATGAACTTCAGAAAGACGAGAAGTTAACTCTGAATTATCCAATCACACACACACACACCACACACACACACACACACACACACACACACACACACACACACACACACACACACACACACACACACACACCACACAACACACACACACACCACCACACACACACCACACACACACACACACACACACACACACACACAGCTGGGTTTCAGCTTTCTGTGTATAATTAGATTCCCTCAGAGCGTTTCACATCCTTCTTGTTTTCTTGTGATAATCAATCAGCCAATCACATTCCAGAGTCAGCTGATGCCTTAAAAATGGAATGACTCATAAAGTACAAGTACCTCAAAATTGTACTAAATACATTATTTGTAAAGTTACTTAGCACCACTGTAAGCTAGCCAACAGGATGTAAGGAGGACACATCAAAGCCTTTTACTGCAGTGTCTGTACTTCACAAACTTTAAGAATATTTCACTATCAAGACTTTGCAATCATATCAAAGATAAACAGAGAGAATACTCACTGAGAGCCCAGCCTGCAGTCTGTCAGGACATATCATCACACTGAGGACGCACGCAGGCACGCAGGCACGCACGCACGCACGCTTGCACGCACGCACGCTTGCACGCACACACGCTTGCACGCACGCACGCGCACGCACACACACAACACACACACACACACACACACACACACACACACACACAGACACACACACACACACACACACACACACACCACACACACCACACACACACACACACACACACACACACACAGGAACAATGGATAGAGGCGGTGGGCAGCTTTGTGCTCAGGTCACAAGATGAAGTCCAAGAAATGACAGAGAGCTTCTTCATGATGAAGAACATTCCTCAGTCCAGAAACACATCGCAGAGACAGGTTCAACTACCTGTTCATGAGTCAGCATTATGAGTCCTGAACCCTGACATGAGTCAGCATTATGAGTCCTAAACCTGAGTCAGCACTATGAGTCCTAAACCCTGACATGAGTCAGCATTATGAGTCCTAAACCCTGAGTCAGCATTATGAGTCCTAAACCCTGAGTCAGCATTATGAGTCCTAAACCCTGACATGAGTCAGCATTATGAGTCCTAAACCCTGAGTCAGCATTATGAGTCCTAAACCCTGACATGAGTCAGCATTATGAGTCCTAAACCCTGAGTCAGCATTATGAGTCCTAAACCCTGACATGAGTCAGCATTATGAGTCCTGAACCCTGACATGAGTCAGCATTATGAGTCCTGAACCCTGACATGAGTCAGCATTATGAGTCCTGAACCCTGACATGAGTCAGCGTTATGAGTCCTGAACCTGACATGAGTCAGCATTATGAGTCCTGAACCCTGACATGAGTCAGCATTATGAGTCCTAAACCCTGACATGAGTCAGCATTATGAGTCCTAACCCTGGCATGAGTCAGCATTATGAGTCCTAAACCCTGAGTCAGCATTATGAGTCCTGAACCCTGACATGATCAGCATTATGAGTCCTAAACTGAGTCAGCATTATGAGTCCTAACCCTGGCATGAGTCAGCATTATGAGTCCTAAACCCTGAGTCAGCATTATGAGTCCTGAACCCTGACATGAGTCAGCATTATGAGTCCTGAACCCTGACATGAGTCAGCATTATGAGTCCTGAACCCTGACATTAGTCAGCATTATGAGTCCTGAACCCTGACATGAGTCAGCATTATGAGTCCTAAACCCTGAGTCAGCACTATGAGTCCTAAACCCTGACATGAGTCAGCATTATGAGTCCTAAACCCTGAGTCAGCATTATGAGTCCTAAACCCTGAGTCAGCATTATGAGTCCTAAACCCTGACATGAGTCAGTATTATGAGTCCTAACCCTGAGTCAGCATTATGAGTCCTAAACCCTGACATGAGTCAGCATTATGAGTCCTAAACCCTGAGTCAGCATTATGTGTCCTAAACCCTGACATGAGTCAGCATTATGAGTCCTGAACCCTGACATGAGTCAGCATTATGAGTCCTAACCCTGACATGAGTCAGCATTATGAGTCCTGAACCCTGACATGAGTCAGCGTTATGAGTCCTGAACCCTGACATGAGTCAGCATTATGAGTCCTGAACCCTGACATGAGTCAGCATTATGAGTCCTAAACCCTGACATGAGTCAGCATTATGAGTCCTAAACCCTGGCATGAGTCAGCATTATGAGTCCTAAACCCTGAGTCAGCATTATGAGTCCTGAACCCTGACATGAGTCAGCATTATGAGTCCTGAACCCTGACATGAGTCAGCATTATGAGTCCTGAACCCTGACATAGTCAGCATTATGAGTCCTGAACCCTGACATGAGTCAGCATTATGAGTCCTAAACCCTGAGTCAGCACTATGAGTCCTAAACCCTGACATGAGTCAGCATTATGAGTCCTAAACCCTGAGTCAGCATTATGAGTCCTAAACCCTGAGTCAGCATTATGAGTCCTGAACCCTGACATGAGTCAGCATTATGAGTCCTGAACCCTGATATGTCAGCATTATGAGACCTGAACCCTGACATGAGTCAGCATTATGAGACCTGAACCCTGACATGAGTCAGCGTTATGAGTCCTGAACCCTGACATGAGTCAGCATTATGAGTCCTAAACCCTGACATGAGTCAGCATTATGAGTCCTAAACCCTGGCATGAGTCAGCATTATGAGTCCTGAACCCTGACATGAGTCAGCATTATGAGTCCTGAACCCTGACATGAGTCAGCATTATGAGTCCTAAACCCTGACATGAGTCAGCATTATGAGTCCTAAACCTGGCATGAGTCAGCATTATGAGTCCTAAACCCTGAGTCAGCATTATGAGTCCTGAACCCTGACATGAGTCAGCATTATGAGTCCTGAAACCCTGACATGAGTCAGCATTATGAGTCCTGAACCCTGACATTAGTCAGCATTATGAGTCCTGAACCCTGACATGATCAGCATTATGAGTCCTAAACCCTGAGTCAGCACTATGATCCTAAACCCTGACATGAGTCAGCATTATGAGTCTAAACCCTGAGTCAGCATTATGAGTCCTAAACCCTGAGTCAGCATTATGAGTCCTAAACCCTGACATGAGTCAGTATTATGAGTCCTAAACCCTGAGTCAGCATTATGAGTCCTAAACCCTGACATGAGTCAGCATTATGAGTCCTAAACTCTGAGTCAGCATTATGAGTCCTAAACCCTGACATGAGTCAGCATTATGAGTCCTGAACCCTGACATGAGTCAGCATTATGAGTCTGGACCCTGACATGAGTCAGCATTATGAGTCCTGAACCCTGACATGAGTCAGCGTTATGAGTCCTGAACCCTGACATGAGTCAGCATTATGAGTCCTGAACCCTGACATGAGTCAGCATTATGAGTCCTAAACCCTGACATGAGTCAGCATTATGAGTCCTAAACCCTGGCATGAGTCAGCATTATGAGTCCTAAACCTGAGTCAGCATTATGAGTCCTGAACCCTGACATGAGTCAGCATTATGAGTCCTGAACCCTGACATGAGTCAGCATTATGAGTCCTGAACCCTGACATTAGTCAGCATTATGAGTCCTGAACCCTGACATGAGTCAGCATTATGAGTCCTAAACCCTGAGTCAGCACTATGAGTCCTAAACCCTGACATGAGTCAGCATTATGAGTCCTAAACCCTGAGTCAGCATTATGAGTCCTAAACCCTGAGTCAGCATTATGAGTCCTGAACCCTGACATGAGTCAGCATTATGAGTCCTGAACCCTGACATGAGTCAGCTTTATGAGACCTGAACCCTGACATGAGTCAGCATTATGAGACCTGAACCCTGACATGAGTCAGCGTTATGAGTCCTGAACCCTGACATGAGTCAGCATTATGAGTCCTAAACCCTGACATGAGTCAGCATTATGAGTCCTAAACCCTGGCATGAGTCAGCATTATGAGTCCTAAACCTGAGTCAGCATTATGAGTCCTAAACCCTGACATGAGTCAGCATTATGAGTCCTAAACCCTGGCATGAGTCAGCATTATGAGTCCTAAACCTTGACATGAGTCAGCATTATGAGTCCTAAACCCTGACATGAGTCAGCATTATGGTCTGGATTTATAGATATTATTTGTGTGTGTAATAAACACAGTTTACTGACTCTTCATGTCGTCCAGGTCGACCGACATCAGCGTCTCAGCCTCCTCTTCGTCGTCAGCGCTCGCCATTATGCGGCGTTGTGATTGGACGAGCCAGTGGGCGGGTCACTGTGGGGGGGAGCTACAGGTCAGGTGGTGGCGGGGGTCACAGACAATATGAACCTGATTATATTTAAACCTCCTGACCTGCAGGGCTCCTCTCCATCTTCCTCACCCTCCTCTTCCTCCCGTCCTCTTCGATGGTTGCCGCGGGGACGGAGCCTCGCCGGCCCTCATTGGTCCTCCTCCTGGCCAGCGGCTGGAGGACGTGAGGAGAGAAGAGACGGTGATCTGCAGGAAGAGATCACAGGAGATCAACACCATCACTTTTTTTTAACTTGAGTAAAGTAGAAGTACTCAGATCTTGTCTTGAGTAAAAGTAGAAGTACTCAGATCTTGTACTTGAGTAAAAGTAGAAGTACTCAGATCTTGTACTTGAGTAAAAGTAGAAGTACTCAGATCTTGTACTTGAGTAAAAGTAGAAGTACTCAGATCTTGTACTTGAGTAAAAGTAGAAGTACTCAGATCTTGTACTTGAGTAAAAGTAGAAGTACTCAGATCTTGTACTTGAGTAAAAGTAGAAGTACTCAGATCTTGTACTTGAGTAAAAGTAGAAGTACTCAGATCTTGTACTTGAGTAAAAGTAGAAGTACTCAGATCTTGTACTTGAGTAAAAGTAGAAGTACTCAGATCTTGTACTTGAGTAAAAGTAGAAGTACTCAGATCTTGTACTTGAGTAAAGTAGAAGTACTCAGATCTTGTACTTGAGTAAAAGTAGAAGTACTCAGATCTTGTACTTGAGTAAAAGTAGAAGTACTCAGATCTTGTACTTGAGTAAAAGTAGAAGTACTCAGATCTTGTACTTGAGTAAAAGTAGAAGTACTCAGATCTTGTACTTGAGTAAAGTAGAAGTACTCAGATCTTGTACTTGAGTAAAAGTAGAAGTACTCAGATCTTGTACTTGAGTAAAAGTAGAAGTACTCAGATCTTGTACTTGAGTAAAAGTAGAAGTACTCAGATCTTGTACTTGAGTAAAAGTAGAAGTACTCAGATCTTGTACTTGAGTAAAAGTAGAAGTACTCAGATCTTGTACTTGAGTAAAAGTAGAAGTACTCAGATCTTGTACTTGAGTAAAAGTAGAAGTACTCAGATCTTGTACTTGAGTAAAAGTAGAAGTACTCAGATCTTGTACTTGAGTAAAAGTAGAAGTACTCAGATCTTGTACTTGAGTAAAAGTAGAAGTACTCAGATCTTGTACTTGAGTAAAGTAGAAGTACTCAGATCTTGTACTTGAGTAAAAGTAGAAGTACTCAGATCTTGTACTTGAGTAAAAGTAGAAGTACTCAGATCTTGTACTTGAGTAAAAGTAGAAGTACTCAGATCTTGTACTTGAGTAAAAGTAGAAGTACCAGAGTGTAGGAATACTCTGTTACAGTAAAAGTCCTGCATTCAAAATGTTCCTCAAGTGAAAGTAGAAAAGTATTCTCATCAAAATATAGTGAAAGTAGCGACAGTAAAAGTAGTCATTGTGCAGATTGGTCCATTTCAGAATAATATATATGATATGTTTTATAATGATTGATCATGAAAGTGTTCTCAAAGCTGGTAAAGGTGCAGCTAGTTTGAATGACTTTGTATACTGCAGGGTAGCTTGTGGATTTACTCCAGGTGGAACTAAAGTCTGATTTAACACTTGATTATATTTCACATCATTCATCACATCTGTGAAGTAACTAAAGGTATTAAATACATGTAGTGGAGTAAAGTACACCATGTACCTCTGAACTGTAGAGAGTAGAAGTACACAGTAGCAGATCATGAAATACTCAAGTAAAGTACAAGTCCCTCCTCTTCATCTCCACTGCTTTGCCGACGACATCCAGCTCCTCCTCTCCACCAAGTCCATCTCCACTGCTACCCACTCCATCCTGACAAACTGCAACACTGAAATAAAATCCTGGCTCCAACTCAACTTCCTGAAACTCAACTGCGATAAATCTGATAATAATCATTGGACCAAAAAAGCTCACCACACCTTTCCAGAACTTCACCCTCAACATAGACGGCTTCCAGTTCCAACCTCCCTCACATCCGGAACCTAGGCATCATATTGACCAAACCCTCTCCTTCAACAAATACATCAAACAGATCACAGAGACAGCCTTCTTCCACCTCAAAAACATCGCCCGTCTACGTCCATCCTCTCCCCCACTTCTGCAGAAACCCTCATCCACGCCTTCATCACCTCCCGTCTGGACTACAGCCTCCTCTATGGTTCACCTGCAAAAATCCTCAACAAACTTCAATACATCCAGAACTCCAGCCGTCTACTCACCCACACCCGAATCCGTGAACACATCACCCCCGTCCTCATCAAGCTCCACTGGCTCCCCATCCCCCAGAGATTCAGTACAAAATCCTCCTGATGACGTACAAAGCCCCCATAACCTGGCCCCATCCTACCTGACTGACCTCCTCCACAGACACACTCCCACTCGCTCCCTCCACTCTGCTACTGCCAACCTCCTGCCCCCCCCACCACCGGACCAACCTCAAGTCCTGGGGCGGCAGAGCCTTCTCCGTTGCTGCACCCACCCTCTGGAACTCACTACCCCAATCCATCAGAGATTCTTCCTCCCTCACAGCATTCAAAACATCACTCAAAACCCACCTGTTCAACACTGCATTCAACCACTGACCCTCCCCCTATTTTCTGTTTAGTACCTCTAAACTGAACTCAAGTTACTTGAGATGGTAATAATAATATGAATAAAGTAAACGTTGGTGTCTCACCCTCCACTTCCTGCTCGTCGATCACACGGTGTTTCTCTGG
This sequence comes from Trematomus loennbergii, assembly GCA_012861695.1. NCBI lineage: Eukaryota > Metazoa > Chordata > Actinopteri > Perciformes > Nototheniidae > Trematomus > Trematomus loennbergii. The sequence goes on along the minus strand of JAAOOA010001060.1, from coordinate 21,450 downwards.
AGCTCTGAGGGCTGCTGGGTTCAGGATCTGCTGGAAAACACGAACTCCCAACACCCTGTTCAGGTCTTCATCCTCCTCTTCATCCTCACTGAGGCGCCGCGGAGCCTGGGAGAGAGAGAGCCTGAAACCACCATCAACATGTCCCCTGAACGCACCATGTCAGTCCCTGAGCACACCATATCAGTCCCTGAACGCACCATGTCAGTCCCTGAACACACAAGGTCAGTCCTTGAACGCACCATGTCAGTCCCTGAACGCACCATGTCAGTCCCTGAGCACACCATGTCAGTCCCTGAACGCACCATGTCAGTCCCTGAACGCACCATGTCAGTCCCTGAACGCACAAGGTCAGTCCTTGAATGCACCATGTCAGTCCCTGAACGCACCATCAACATGTCCCTGAACGCACCATGTCAGTCCCTGAGCACACCATATCAGTCCCTGAATGCACCACCCACCATGTCAGTCCCTGAACGCACCATGTCAGTCCCTGAACGCACCATGCCAGTCCCTGAACACACAAGGTCAGTCCTTGAACGCACCATGTCCGTCCCTGAACACACACCACCATGTCAGTCCCTGAACACACCACCACCATGTCAGTCCCTGAGCGCACCATGTCAGTCCCTGAACGCACCATGTCAGTCCCTGAACACACCTTGTCAGTCCCTGAACGCACCATGTCAGTCCCTGAACACACCATGTCAGTCCCTGAACGCACCATATCAGTCCCCTGAATGCACCATGCCAGTCCCTGAACGCACTATGTCAGTCCCTGAACACATCATCACTATGTCAGTCCCTGAACGCACCATATCAGTCCCCTGAACTTACCATGTCAGTCCCTGAACGCACCGTGTCAGTCCCTGAACGCACCATGTCAGTCCCTGAACACACCTTCACTAAGTCAGTACCTGAATGCATCGTGGTGTGTTTGAGTGTTCAGATGCATGTGTTCATCAGAGACTCACTGCAGAATGACTGATGGCAGCAGGATCCTCAGAAATGATGAGTCATGATCAGAGGTCAGAGGTCACCTGCAGGAACAAGGAAACAGGTGAGTGGGAGGACAGTTGAACAGGTGAACAGGTGAACAGTGAACAGGTGAGAGGGGAGCGCACACATCGAAACATGCGTTTAAGGTCTCTGTGATGAGGCGTTTAAGGTCTCTCTGATGAGGCGTTTAAGGTCTCTCTGATGAGGCGTTTAAGGTCTCTCTGATGAGGCGTTTAAGGTCTCTCTGATGAGGCGTTTAAGGTCTCTGTGATGAGGCGTTTAAGGTCTCTCTGATGAGGCGTTAAGGTCTCTCTGATGAGGCGTTTAAGGTCTCTGTGATGAGCGTTGAGGTCTCTCTGATGAGGCGTTTAAGGTCTCTCTGATGAGGCGTTTAAGGTCTCTGTGATGAGGCGTTTGAGGTCTCTGTGATGAGGCGTTTAAGGTCTCTCTGATGAGGCGTTTAAGGTCTCTCTGATGAGGCGTTTAAGGTCTCTGTGATGAGGCGTTTGAGGTCTCTGTGATGAGGCGTTTGAGGTCTCTCTGATGAGGCGTTTAAGGTCTCTGTGATGAGGCGTTTAAGGTCTGTGATGAGGCGTTTAAGGTCTCTGTGATGAGGCGTTTAAGGTCTCTGTGATGAAGCGTTTGGGGTCTCTGTGTTCAGACGGTGACTCAGCACTTCAGGATCAGATGTCACACTGAGCCTTTATTTCATTACACAATCTGAAGAACTGCAGATCTCCAGAGAGGAGTGATTATTATATATGTATTACATATTAGTTATATGTTATATATCTGTTCTATCTTACTGATATGAAGGTGTTTCTGATGTGTGGTGTCCTTTAGGTGAACCTCAGTAATCACTCCTCACAGTCCAACAGCTGATCAACGATTCCTCAACACCTCGTAGGGTTTCTCAGGTCTTTATTCTGAATGTCCCTACACGCGTCCAGCTGCCGCAGCGAGGCTCGCCCACTTTACCTAAGACATATCATATGGTTTTAAATAAATATACGTTTTATCTGTTAATTGTGAGGTTTATTTGGGCTGAAATGTGTTCTGTTCTCCAGACGCTCCTCTCAGTTGATGTGATTTATAATGCTTTATGTATATATATATATATTATATGATTTATACATAACTTCAGAGCTAGTGTGAGGGAGGTCAGAGGTCAGAGGTCACAGCACGTCAGCAGAGAATCACAGAGAAATGAAATCATTGAGTGAGTTTCATCTGACCCGCTAAGTAACTAACTCTGTGAGGACATGATGTTTCTGTGAGTTGTGTGTGTGGTGTGTGTGTGGTGTGTGTGTGTGTGTGTGTGTGTGTGTGTGTGTGTGTGTGTGTGTGAGTGAGTGTGTGTGTGTGTGTGTGTGTGTGTGTGTGTGTGTGTGAAACAGGAAGAGAGTTGGAGCCTACCTCAGCGTCCTCGCAGCGCTGAAAGAGAGGAATTATAATGCAAAGACTGAACCAGCAGAGGGAGAACAGGGAGGGGGGGGGCGAGGAAGAAAGAGAGGGAGAGAGAGAGAGAGAGAGAGAGAGAGAGAGAGACAGAGAGAGAGACAGAGAGAGAGAGAGAGAGAGAGAGAGAGAGAGAGAGAGAGAGAGAGAGAGAGAGAGAGAGAGAGAGAGAGAGAGAGAGAGAATAGGAAGTGGGAATAAAGGAGAGAAAGTGCAGAAACCTGATCAGCTGAAGGTCACCATGGAAACAGAGCTGTCAGTCAACGTTAGTCCCGCCCCCCACACACACACGCACACACATACACACACACACGCACGCACGCACGCACACACACACACACACACACACACACACACACACACACACACACCACACACACACACACACACACACACCTGTAGTCCAGACGATGTGTATAGATATAGAGTAGTAGTAGTAGACACACACTAACTCTCTGAGACTCTGCAGGAACTCTGGTACACTTTTTAAAGCTTTAAAAAGTTCTGAAATAAAACACCTGAGACGATCAGAGACAGGGTTCTGCACACAAATAAAAAGTGATGTCAGGCCTTCAGCGCACTGTGTGTGTGTGTGTGTGTGTGTGTGTGTGTGTGTGTGTCCGGCATACTGGTCAGTGTGTTGAGTCGCCAGCAGAGACGGAAACACACTGCAGACCTTTATACCATACCCTCTGTGTGTGTGTCTGTGTGTGTGTGTGGTGTGTGTCTGTGGTGTTGTGTGTGATTAATTTACCTGTAAGCACAACAATAATTATCTGCATGCCTTCAGCCGACAGTGTGTGTGTTACATGTGATTATGTGTGTCTTTGGGTTTATGACAAAGTCTCTCATCCTTTATGTGTGTGAACGGGAATGTTTATGTGTGTGTGTGTGTGTGTGTGTGTGTGTGTGTGTGTGTGTGTGTGTCTGTGTGTGGTGTGTGTGTGTGTGTGTGGTGTGTGTGGTGTGTTGTGGTGGTGTGTGTGTGTGTGTGTGTGTGTGTGTAGCCTGTGGTTCTCATGACATCGGTTAACGGTACACACTGCAGGTGAACAGGGTAAAACGTTACCTATCATCATGAATCCCCCCCCCCCTCATTACTGACTATTACTACAAGTTTAACAACATGTTGTGTTCAAGATGCTAATGAGGCTTCCTGTTGGTGAGGAGAAGTCTGCAGAGCGAGGGAGATACACAGCTGGATGGACATGTACATCATGTGTGTGTGTGTGTGGTTGGTGGTGGTGTGTGTGTGTGGTGTGTGTGTGTGTGGTGTGTGTGTGGTGTGTGTGGTGTGTGTGTGGTGTGTGTGTGTGGTGTGTGGTGTGTGTGTGTGTGTGTGGTGTGTGGTGGTGTGTTAATCCTGTGTTTGGTGTGTGTGCTGTCTGCTGTTTGTTTACCGTCATCACTGAGCTTTTATTCTGACATGTAAACACAACAGGAGTTCACCTGCGTCACCTTCTGTGGGAACCTACACACACACACACACGCACACACACACACGCACACACACACGCACGCACGCACTATCGCACTATCGCACGCACGCACGCACGCACGCACTATCGCACGCACGCATGCACGCAAACACGCAGGTGTATATCAGTATGTAGTGTCTCTACTTTAAAGAGTCCTCTCCAGCTGATGTTCAGGTGTATATCAGTATGTAGTGTCTCTACTTTAAAGAGTCCTCTGCTGCTGATGTTCAGGTGTATATCAGTACGTAGTGTCTCTACTTTAAAGAGTCCTCTCCTGCTGATGTTCAGGTGTATATCAGTATGTAGTGTCTCTACTTTAAGAGTCCTCTCCAGCTGATGTTCAGGTGTATATCAGTATGTAGTGTCTCTACTTTAAAGAGTCCTCTGCTGCTGATGTTCAGGTGTATATCAGTACGTAGTGTCTCTACTTTAAAGAGTCCTCTCCTGCTGATGTTCAGGTGTATATCAGTATGTAGTGTCTCTACTTTAAAGAGTCCTCTCCTGCTGATGTTCAGGTGTATATCAGTATGTAGTGTCTCTACTTTAAAGAGTCCTCTCCTGCTGATGTTCAGGTGTATATCAGTATGTAGTGTCTCTACTTTAAAGAGTCCTCTCCTGTTGATATTCAGGTGTATATCAGTATGTAGTGTCTCTACTTTAAAGAGTCCTCTCCTGCTGATGTTCAGGTGTATATCAGTATGTAGTGTCTCTACTTTAAAGAGTCCTCTCCTGCTGATGTTCAGGTGTATATCAGTATGTAGTGTCTCTACTTTAAAGAGTCCTCTCCTGCTGATGTTCAGGTGTATATCAGTATGTAGTGTCTCTACTTTAAAGAGTCCTCTCCTGCTGATGTTCAGGTGTATATCAGTATGTAGTGTCTCTACTTTAAAGAGTCCTCTCCTGCTGATGTTCAGGTGTATATCAGTATGTAGTGTCTCTACTTTAAAGAGTCCTCTCCTGCTGATGTTCAGGTGTATATCAGTATGTAGTGTCTCTTTAAAGAGTCCTCTCCTGCTGATGTTCAGGTGTATATCAGTATGTAGTGTCTCTACTTTAAAGAGTCCTCTCCTGCTGATGTTCAGGTGTATATCAGTATGTAGTGTCTCTACTTTAAAGAGTCCTCTCCTGCTGATGTTCAGGTGTATATCAGTATGTAGTGTCTCTACTTTAAAGAGTCCTCTCCTGCTGATGTTCAGCTGTATATCAGTATGTAGTGTATCTTTAAAGAGTCCTCTCCTGCTGATGTTCAGGTGTATATCAGTATGTAGTGTCTCTACTTTAAAGAGTCCTCTCCTGCTGATGTTCAGGTGTATATCAGTATGTAGTGTCTCTACTTTAAAGAGTCCTCTCCTGCTGATGTTCAGGTGTATATCAGTATGTAGTGTCTCTACTTTAAAGAGTCCTCTCCTGCTGATGTTCAGGTGTATATCAGTATGTAGTGTCTCTACTTTAAAGAGTCCTCTCCTGCTGATGTTCAGGTGTATATCAGTATGTAGTGTCTCTACTTTAAAGAGTCCTCTCCTGCTGATGTTCAGGTCTATATCAGTATGTAGTGTCTCTACTTTAAAGAGTCCTCTCCTGCTGATGTTCAGGGTATATCAGTATGTAGTGTCTCTACTTTAAAGAGTCTCTCCTGCTGATGTTCAGGTGTATATCAGTATGTAGTGTCTCTACTTTAAAGAGTCCTCTCCTGCTGATGTTCAGGTGTATATCAGTATGTAGTGTCTCTACTTTAAAGAGTCCTCTCCTGCTGATGTTCAGGTGTATATCAGTATGTAGTGTCTCTACTTTAAAGAGTCCTCTCCTGCTGATGTTCAGGTGTATATCAGTATGTAGTGTCTCTACTTTAAAGAGTCCTCTCCTGCTGATGTTCAGATGTATATCAGTATGTAGTGTCTCTACTTTAAAGAGTCCTCTCCTGCTGATGTTCAGGTGTATATCAGTATGTAGTGTCTCTACTTTAAAGAGTCCTCTCCTGCTGATGTTCAGGTGTATATCAGTATGTAGTGTCTCTACTTTAAAGAGTCCTCTCCTGCTGATGTTCAGGTGTATATCAGTATGTAGTGTCTCTACTTTAAAGAGTCCTCTCCTGCTGATGTTCAGGTGTATATCAGTATGTAGTGTCTCTACTTTAAAGAGTCCTCTCCTGCTGATGTTCAGGTGTATATCAGTATGTAGTGTCTCTACTTTAAAGAGTCCTCTCCTGCTGATGTTCAGGTGTATATCAGTATGTAGTGTCTCTACTTTAAAGAGTCCTCTCCTGCTGATGTTCAGGTGTATATCAGTATGTAGTGTCTCTACTTTAAAGAGTCCTCTCCTGCTGATGTTCAGGTGTATATCAGTATGTAGTGTCTCTACTTAAAGAGTCCTCTCCTGCTGATGTTCAGGTGTATATCAGTATGTAGTGTCTCTTTAAAGAGTCCTCTCCTGCTGATGTTCAGGTGTATATCAGTATGTAGTGTCTCTACTTTAAAGAGTCCTCTCCTGCTGATGTTCAGGTGTATATCAGTATGTAGTGTCTCTACTTTAAAGAGTCCTCTCCTGCTGATGTTCAGGTGTATATCAGTATGTAGTGTCTCTACTTTAAAGAGTCCTCTCCTGCTGATGTTCAGGTGTATATCAGTATGTAGTGTCTCTTTAAAGAGTCCTCTCCTGCTGATGTTCAGGTGTATATCAGTATGTAGTGTCTCTACTTTAAAGAGTCCTCTCCTGCTGATGTTCAGGTGTATATCAGTATGTAGTGTCTCTACTTTAAAGAGTCCTCTCCTGCTGATGTTCAGGTGTATATCAGTATGTAGTGTCTCTACTTTAAAGAGTCCTCTCCTGCTGATGTTCAGGTGTATATCAGTATGTAGTGTCTCTACTTTAAAGAGTCCTCTCCTGCTGATGTTCAGGTGTATATCAGTATGTAGTGTCTCTACTTTAAAGAGTCCTCTCCTGCTGATGTTCAGGTCTATATCAGTATGTAGTGTCTCTACTTTAAAGAGTCCTCTCCTGCTGATGTTCAGGTGTATATCAGTATGTAGTGTCTCTACTTTAAAGAGTCCTCTCCTGCTGATGTTCAGGTGTATATCAGTATGTAGTGTCTCTACTTTAAAGAGTCCTCTCCTGCTGATGTTCAGGTGTATATCAGTATGTAGTGTCTCTACTTTAAAGAGTCCTCTCCTGCTGATGTTCAGCTGTATATCAGTATGTAGTGTCTCTACTTTAAAGAGTCCTCTCCTGCTGATGTTCAGGTGTATATCAGTATGTAGTGTCTCTACTTTAAAGAGTCCTCTCCTGCTGATGTTCAGGTGTATATCAGTATGTAGTGTCTCTACTTTAAAGAGTCCTCTCCTGCTGATGTTCAGGTGTATATCAGTATGTAGTGTCTCTACTTTAAAGAGTCCTCTCCTGCTGATGTTCAGGTGTATATCAGTATGTAGTGTCTCTACTTTAAAGAGTCCTCTCCTGCTGATGTTCAGGTGTATATCAGTATGTAGTGTCTCTACTTTAAAGAGTCCTCTCCTGCTGATGTTCAGGTGTATATCAGTATGTAGTGTCTCTTTAAAGAGTCCTCTCCTGCTGATGTTCAGGTGTATATCAGTAGTAGTGTCTCTACTTTAAAGAGTCCTCTCCTGCTGATGTTCAGGTGTATATCAGTATGTAGTGTCTCTACTTTAAAGAGTCCTCTCCTGCTGATGTTCAGGTGTATATCAGTATGTAGTGTCTCTACTTTAAAGAGTCCTCTCCTGCTGATGTTCAGGTGTATATCAGTATGTAGTGTCTCTACTTTAAAGAGTCCTCTCCTGCTGATGTTCAGGTGTATATCAGTATGTAGTGTCTCTACTTTAAAGAGTCCTCTCCTGCTGATGTTCAGGTGTATATCAGTATGTAGTGTCTCTACTTTAAAGAGTCCTCTCTGCTGATGTTCAGGTGTATATCAGTACGTAGTGTCTCTACTTTAAAGAGTCCTCTCCTGCTGATGTTCAGGTGTATATCAGTATGTAGTGTCTCTACTTTAAAGAGTCCTCTCCTGCTGATGTTCAGGTGTATATCAGTATGTAGTGTCTCTACTTTAAAGAGTCCTCTCCTGCTGTGTTCAGGTGTATATCAGTATGTAGTGTCTCTACTTTAAAGAGTCCTCTCCTGCTGATGTTCAGGTGTATATCAGTATGTAGTGTCTCTACTTTAAAGAGTCCTCTCCTGCTGATGTTCAGGTGTATATCAGTATGTAGTGTCTCTACTTTAAAGAGTCCTCTCCTGCTGATGTTCAGGTGTATATCAGTATGTAGTGTCTCTACTTTAAAGAGTCCTCTCCTGCTGATGTTCAGGTGTATATCAGTATGTAGTGTCTCTACTTTAAAGAGTCCTCTCCTGCTGATGTTCAGGTGTATATCAGTATGTAGTGTCTCTACTTTAAAGAGTCCTCTCCTGCTGATGTTCAGGTGTATATCAGTATGTAGTGTCTCTACTTTAAAGAGTCCTCTCCTGCTGATGTTCAGGTGTATATCAGTATGTAGTGTCTCTACTTTAAAGAGTCCTCTCCTGCTGATGTTCAGGTGTATATCAGTATGTAGTGTCTCTACTTTAAAGAGTCCTCTCCTGCTGATGTTCAGGTGTATATCAGTATGTAGTGTCTCTTTAAAGAGTCCTCTCCTGCTGATGTTCAGGTGTATATCAGTATGTAGTGTCTCTACTTTAAAGAGTCCTCTCCTGCTGATGTTCAGGTGTATATCAGTATGTAGTGTCTCTACTTTAAAGAGTCCTCTCCTGCTGATGTTCAGGTGTATATCAGTATGTAGTGTCTCTACTTTAAAGAGTCCTCTCCTGCTGATGTTCAGGTGTATATCAGTATGTAGTGTCTCTACTTTAAAGAGTCCTCTCCTGCTGATGTTCAGGTGTATATCAGTATGTAGTGTCTCTACTTTAAAGAGTCCTCTCCTGCTGATGTTCAGGTGTATATCAGTATGTAGTGTCTCTACTTTAAAGAGTCCTCTCCTGCTGATGTTCAGGTGTATATCAGTATGTAGTGTCTCTACTTAAAGAGTCCTCTCCTGCTGATGTTCAGGTGTATATCAGTATGTAGTGTCTCTACTTTAAAGAGTCCTCTCCTGCTGATGTTCAGGTGTATATCAGTATGTAGTGTCTCTTTAAAGAGTCCTCTCCTGCTGATGTTCAGGTGTATATCAGTACGTAGTGTCTCTACTTTAAAGAGTCCTCTCCTGCTGATGTTCAGGTGTATATCAGTATGTAGTCTCTACTTTAAAGAGTCCTCTCCTGCTGATGTTCAGGTGTATATCAGTATGTAGTGTCCTACTTTAAAGAGTCCTCTCCTGCTGATGTTCAGGTGTATATCAGTATGTAGTGTCTCTACTTTAAAGAGTCCTCTCCTGCTGATGTTCAGGTGTATATCAGTATGTAGTGTCTCTACTTTAAAGAGTCCTCTCCTGCTGATGTTCAGGTGTATATCAGTATGTAGTGTCTCTACTTTAAAGAGTCCTCTCCTGCTGATGTTCAGGTGTATATCAGTATGTAGTGTCTCTACTTTAAAGAGTCCTCTCCTGCTGATGTTCAGGTGTATATCAGTATGTAGTGTCTCTACTTTAAAGAGTCCTCTCCTGCTGATGTTCAGGTGTATATCAGTATGTAGTGTCTCTACTTTAAAGAGTCCTCTCCTGCTGATGTTCAGGTGTATATCAGTATGTAGTGTCTCTACTTTAAAGAGTCCTCTCCTGCTGATGTTCAGGTGTATATCAGTATGTAGTGTCCTACTTTAAAGAGTCCTCTCCTGCTGATGTTCAGGTGTATATCAGTATGTAGTGTCTCTACTTTAAAGAGTCCTCTCCTGCTGATGTTCAGGTGTATATCAGTATGTAGTGTCTCTACTTTAAAGAGTCCTCTCCTGCTGATGTTCAGGTGTATATCAGTATGTAGTGTCTCTACTTTAAAGAGTCCTCTCCTGCTGATGTTCAGGTGTATATCAGTATGTAGTGTCTCTACTTTAAAGAGTCCTCTCCTGCTGATGTTCAGGTGTATATCAGTATGTAGTGTCTCTACTTTAAAGAGTCCTCTCCTGCTGATGTTCAGGTCTATATCAGTATGTAGTGTCTCTACTTTAAAGAGTCCTCTCCTGCTGATGTTCAGGTGTATATCAGTATGTAGTGTCTCTACTTTAAAGAGTCCTCTCCTGCTGATGTTCAGGTGTATATCAGTATGTAGTGTCTCTACTTTAAAGAGTCCTCTCCTGCTGATGTTCAGGTGTATATCAGTATGTAGTGTCTCTACTTTAAAGAGTCCTCTCCTGCTGATGTTCAGGTGTATATCAGTATGTAGTGTCTCTACTTTAAAGAGTCCTCTCCTGCTGATGTTCAGGTGTATATCAGTATGTAGTGTCTCTACTTTAAAGAGTCCTCTCCTGCTGATGTTCAGGTGTATATCAGTATGTAGTGTCTCTACTTTAAAGAGTCCTCTCCTGCTGATGTTCAGATGTATATCAGTATGTAGTGTCTCTACTTTAAAGAGTCCTCTCCTGCTGATGTTCAGGTGTATATCAGTATGTAGTGTCTCTACTTTAAAGAGTCCTCTCCTGCTGATGTTCAGGTGTATATCAGTATGTAGTGTCTCTACTTTAAAGAGTCCTCTCCTGCTGATGTTCAGGTGTATATCAGTATGTAGTGTCTCTACTTTAAAGAGTCCTCTCCTGCTGATGTTCAGGTGTATATCAGTATGTAGTGTCTCTTTAAAGAGTCCTCTCCTGCTGATGTTCAGGTGTATATCAGTATGTAGTGTCTCTACTTTAAAGAGTCCTCTCCTGCTGATGTTCAGGTGTATATCAGTATGTAGTGTCTCTACTTTAAAGAGTCCTCTCCTGCTGATGTTCAGGTGTATATCAGTATGTAGTGTCTCTACTTTAAAGAGTCCTCTCCTGCTGATGTTCAGGTGTATATCAGTATGTAGTGTCTCTACTTTAAAGAGTCCTCTCCTGCTGATGTTCAGGTGTATATCAGTATGTAGTGTCTCTACTTTAAAGAGTCCTCTCCTGCTGATGTTCAGGTGTATATCAGTATGTAGTGTCTCTACTTTAAAGAGTCCTCTCCTGCTGATGTTCAGGTGTATATCAGTATGTAGTGTCTCTACTTTAAAGAGTCCTCTCCTGCTGATGTTCAGGTGTATATCAGTATGTAGTGTCTCTACTTTAAAGAGTCCTCTCCTGCTGATGTTCAGGTGTATATCAGTATGTAGTGTCTCTACTTTAAAGAGTCCTCTCCTGCTGATGTTCAGGTGTATATCAGTATGTAGTGTCTCTACTTTAAAGAGTCCTCTCCTGCTGATGTTCAGGTGTATATCAGTATGTAGTGTCTCTACTTTAAAGAGTCCTCTCCTGCTGATGTTCAGGTGTATATCAGTATGTAGTGTCTCTACTTTAAAGAGTCCTCTCCTGCTGATGTTCAGGTGTATATCAGTATGTAGTGTCTCTACTTTAAAGAGTCCTCTCCTGCTGATGTTCAGGTGTATATCAGTATGTAGTGTCTCTACTTTAAAGAGTCCTCTCCTGCTGATGTTCAGGTGTATATCAGTATGTAGTGTCTCTACTTTAAAGAGTCCTCTCCTGCTGATGTTCAGGTGTATATCAGTATGTAGTGTCTCTACTTTAAAGAGTCCTCTCCTGCTGATGTTCAGGTGTATATCAGTATGTAGTGTCTCTACTTAAAGAGTCCTCTCCTGCTGATGTTCAGGTGTATATCAGTATGTAGTGTCTCTACTTTAAAGAGTCCTCTCCTGCTGATGTTCAGGTGTATATCAGTATGTAGTGTTCTTAAAAGAGTCCTCTCCTGCTAACACCTATAGAACTACAGGAGAGGGGAATAGGAACTCTTTAAAGTCCTACATTCAGTGAGTGTTTATGATCTCTATCAGCATCTTCATTCACAAAGTCAAAAACAGTTCCATTTAATATGCAGAAAATAAAGAATTCATAGAAACAACAGAACAATATCAACAACAATACATTCGAGCAGTTGTTTAAAGGTTTTTGAGTTTTGGGGACGAAACAGATATATTTGGTGTTTTGAGATATTGAAGACGTTTTGGCAGCAAAAAGCAGGAAATGTGAAAAACAGACGCGACAAAAACATCGTGCAAACATTTCAAGATTAAAAAACGTATTCAATTCAGTTTTGTTTTTGTTGTCTAAGAGGAAAGATATCTTCGGTTTTTAACAATTATCTTTGCATAGTAGTTCAAACCTCATTCTTTAAGTGAAATAAGGAAAAGAGAAGCGTGGAGTTATGTCGAGAAATAAAGAAAACTTCTCAATCGGTTAAAAATGAAAGTGTTTCCATCTCCGGTCTAAACTGTGTGCTCTAGGATCAATAAGGTAATCACACGATACGTCCTACGTCCTTTAATTTCCCACGTATTATAAAAGTGTAATTTTCTAAATGCAGGCAGCTTAACTACGTAACTGTTGAGTATTAGCTAAGTGATATTATATTATTCAATATGTTTAAATAACTCATGCTCATTCCCACGGAAATATGTCCAACATCTGCTGACAACACACCTCAACACTTCCTGCAGATGTTTCACAATAAAAGCTGAGAGTGAGGCCAGTGAGTGAGTGCGTTCAAATGAACATTTCATGACCGATAATATGCATGGTTTAATACCTGACCTGTAGAACTGGATTTAAAAACAGTTCAGGACTTTAAGGACGAGCGAGAGAGATACAAACAGGAAGCTAAAGGGTTGTGCTGTTTTCACAGAGTCCATACCCTGACATCACTTCCTGTCCCCTGGTCTGGAGGTCAATGGTTTCTGAATGTGTTTTTGGTTGTTATCCTGATATAAGGTCTGTGGTTAACACGAGCTGCAGAGACTTTAACATTTTGTTCTACGACATAAAATACGCCAGTAAAAACCCCACTGGTGGATTTAAAAACAGAGGTTGCTAACAAGAGTCTAAATGAGACGAATAAACGTCACGCCCAACATTAGCCACCTTTAGCTTAGCGGTGGTGACGTGAAGTCATGTGACCGTGCTGTAGTTCCTTTATAGCCCAACATTAGCCTCCTTTAGCTTAGCGGTGGTGACGTGAAGTCATGTGACCGTGCTGTAGTTCCTTTGTAGCCCAACATTAGCCTCCTTTAGCTTAGCGGTGGTGACGTGAAGTCATGTGACCGTGCTGTAGTTCCTTTATAGCCCAACATTAGCCTCCTTTAGCTTAGCGGTGGTGACGTGAAGTCATGTGACCGTGCTGTAGTTTTTTTAGCCGAACATTAGCCACCTTTAGCTTAGCGGTGGTGACGTGAAGTCATGTGACCGTGCTGTAGTTCCTTTATAGCCCAACATTAGCCTCCTTTAGCTTAGCGGTGGTGACGTGAAGTCATGTGACCGTGCTGTAGTTCCTTTGTAGCCCAACATTAGCCTCCTTTAGCTTAGCGGTGGTGACGTGAAGTCATGTGACCGTGCTGTAGTTCCTTTATAGCCCAACATTAGCCTCCTTTAGCTTAGCGGTGGTGACGTGAAGTCATGTGACCGTGCTGTAGTTTCCTTTATAGCCGAACATTAGCCACCTTTAGCTTAGCGGTGGTGACGTGAAGTCATGTGACCGTGCTGTAGTTCCTTTATAGCCCAACATTAACCTCCTTTAGCTTAGCGGTGGTGACGTGAAGTCATGTGACCGTGCTGTAGTTCCTTATAGCCCAACATTAGCCACCTTTAGCTTAGCGGCGTGAAGTCATGTGACCGTGCTGTAGTTCCTTTATAGCCCAACATTAGCCACCTTTAGCTTAGCGGTGGTGACTTGAAGTCATGTGACCGTGCTGTAGTTCCTTTATAGCCCAACATTAGCCACCTTTAGCTTAGCGGTGGAGACGTGAAGTCATGTGACCGTGCTGTAGTTCCTTTATAGCCCAACATTAGCCACCTTTAGCTTAGCGGTGGTGACGTGAAGTCATGTGACCGTGCTGTAGTTCCTTTATAGCCCAACATTAGCCGCCTTTAGCTTAGCGGTGGTGACATGAAGTCATGTGACCGTGCTGTAGTTCCTTTGTAGCCCAACATTAGCTTCATTTAGCTTAGCGGTGGAGACGTGAAGTCATGTGACCTTGCTGTAGTTCCTTTATAGCCCAACATTAGCTTCTTACTTCAGAAATCATAAAGTGGTGTTAATATGTGGAGATGATCCTGCCGAACTAAAGCGTTCTACATCCAGCATGTCTACAGTGTCTCCCTCCGTCAGCACGTCAGCGTGTTTTATGTCCTTTGTTCATTAAGTCGTGCTGAATCAGGACCTCTGTGTCTCTGTTTCATTTCTGTAACCTGCAGCTCGGCCTGTTCAGTTGAGCAGGAAGAAATGTCTCTGAATACGTTTATTGAGTTGATCCTAATAAAACACTCACTGCGTATTGTCATTTAACTTTGTTCAGTAAGAGGTGTTGGGGAAATGATATTTCTGTGTTATTTCATGTATGTTAATTGTTATACCTTTAGATGCTCCAAACACTGATGGAAGATCATTTTTTAGGATTGTGATTGACTGTTTCAATCTGAAATGTTTTATTAATATGTTTGTTTTCAAAATGAGTAGAATGCCTACACCCTTTCTGAAGAATCTCATTTCTTAGTGATTTGAACAAATGTATTATTGGGGTACGTTTTGTTTATCAAAATTGATAAAAAGGGAGGAACTGTTGGGGAGATATGTTCCTGACCCTCTGACCCAGTGTATCAGTCTGTCCTCACTGAGCAGCTGCACCTTGAGCTGCTCTCAGTGTCTCTCTGCTCCTCCTGCTGGCGTCAGCTGATAGAGGTTATAGTGATGTATCTTGTTATGCAGCATGTTGATTATTCAGCTAAATACATGGGTCTGGGGTAGAGACCTTCAGAAACACAGAACTGTCTTGTGAATTCTCCGGCCACAGCTCCAAATAATCCATCAGTGTTTCCATCAAAGTTCCTGCTCTCTCTTGTCTCTCTGAGTCTCCATTGATCCAGAAGTTTCCATCACAGTCAGACCAGGTGGAAGTCCCTAATCAGACCAGGTAGAAGGCCCCATCAGACCAGGTGGAAGTCCCGCATCAGACCAGGTGGAAGTCCCCCATCAGACCAGGTGGAGGTCCCGCATCAGACCAGTGGAAGTCCCCCATCAGACCAGGTGGAAGTCCCCCATCAGACCAGGTAGAAGGCCCCATCAGACCAGTTGGAAGTCCCCCATCAGACCAGGTAGAAGGCCCCATCAGACCAGGTGGAAGTCCCCCATCAGACCAGGTGGAAGTCCCCCATCAGACCAGGTAGAAGGCCCCATCAGACCAGGTGGAAGTCCCCCATCAGACCAGGTAGAAGGCCCATCAGACCAGTTGGAAGTCCCCCATCAGACCAGGTAGAAGGCCCCATCAGACCAGGTGGAAGTCCCCATCAGACCAGGTGGAAGGCCCCATCAGACCAGGTGGAAGTCCCCCATCAGACCAGGTAGAAGGCCCCATCAGACCAGGTGGAAGTCCCCCATCAGACTAGGTAGAAGGCCCCATCAGACCAGGTGGAAGTCCCCCATCAGACCAGGTGGAAGGCCCCCATCAGACCAGGTGGAAGGCCCCCATCAAGAGGTCCAGGTCCCGGGCCTCGGCGGCCTCGCTCAGGTCGGGCCGGTCCATGGTGGAGACGGCGATCCTCAGGGCGTCCCAGATGTTGGCGGACATCTGCTGCTGACTGCAGCGCTGATCCGCCCTCTGCTGGCTCAGAGCCAACAGGAAGTTGCTGACCGCCTCCCTGCAGGACAGGAAACACACGTCAACAGATGTGACCGAGTTCAAGATTCAAGATTCAAGGCTTTTATTGCCATGCGTACAGAGCTAGTGTAGATATGTCTGAGGCTCCTCCAACAGAGCAACACAATAACACAGATAAACAGAATAGAAATATTGCAAGGAGAGTCTATGTACAAGTCATTGGAATATGATATATTAGATTTGCGTGAGTTGTTCTTCCTATTGGACCGCTACATACGGTTTTCATTTATTTAACAATAGAAATGTTTTAGTCTGGCCAAACTTGTTCTGTTGAGATTCCTGGAAAATGGAAATTACATAAAAGATTTTGATAAAAAAGTTGAAAGAACAAAACTCTGTCATCAGATCAGTATTTTTCTCATATGACAGTTATTGCTCAATCTGAAAGGTCTCTCTCAGCTTTAGGGCCAGGTGACTTAGATTATTGTGTTGACTTCATACATTATCAGATACAAATGTGATCATAAACCAACACACTTCTTACAGATATAGTTTATACGTTTATGGCGGACCAACTCGATCCTGTGTCTCCATGTTAAATACGGGTCAGTACCTAAACTCTAAACTGCTCCACCTGTTAAACAGTACAGTATGGTATGGTACAGTATGGTATGGTACGGTACAGTATGGTATGGTATGGTACGGTACACTATGGTATGGTATGGTACAGTATGGTATGGTACAGTATGGTATGGTAGGTACAGTATGGTACAGTACAGTATGGTACGGTATGGTATGGTATGGTACGGTACACTATGGTATGGTATGGTACGGTACAGTATGGTATGGTATGGTACGGTACGGTACAGTACAGTATGGTACAGTACAGTATGGTACGGTACAGTACAGTATGGTATGGTATGTACGGTACGGTACAGTATGGTATGGTACGGTACAGTATGGTATGGTACGGTACAGTATGGTATGGTACGGTACGGTACAGTACAGTATGGTATGGTACAGTACAGTATGGTACGGTACAGTACAGTATGGTATGGTACAGTACAGTACAGTACAGTATGGTATGGTACAGTACAGTATGTATGGTATGGTACAGTACAGTACAGTATGGTATGGTACGGTCACTATGGTATGGTATGGTACGGTACAGTATGGTATGGTACGGTACGGTACAGTACAGTATGGTACGGTACAGTACAGTATGGTATGGTACAGTACAGTATGGTATGGTACGGTACAGTACAGTATGGTATGGTATGGTACAGTACAGTATGGTACGGTACAGTACAGTATGGTATGGTACAGTACAGTATGGTATGGTAAGGTACAGTACAGTACAGTATGGTATGGTACGGTACAGTATGGTATGGTATGGTACGGTACAGTACAGTACAGTATGGTACAGTACAGTATGGTATGGTACGGTACAGTACAGTATGGTATGGTATGGTATGGTACGGTACAGTATGGTACAGTACAGTATGGTACGGTACCTATGGGCCCCCAGGTTGATGCAGCTGATCCCCAGGTTGTATCTGGAGCGGATGAATCCGGGCTGCAGCTCCAGGGCCCGGCTGTAGGCCTCCACTGCCTCCTCGCTGCGGTCCCCGTTCGCTAACGTGGCCCCGAGACGGTTCCACAGCAGGTAGTCCTGGGACAGGTCCTTCTTTTACACTCAGTGCAGGAACATACATAACCTTAAAGGTCCCTATCATGCACAATGCACTTTTTGATGTCTTTTCTACATCACCATGTGTCCCCGGTGTGTCCCCGGTGTGTCCCTGGTGTGTCCCTGGTGTGTCCCCGGTGTGTCCCGGTGTGTCCCCGGTGTGTCCCTGGTGTTTCAGGAGACTCTCAAAGTGTCAGGAAATAAACCCCTCTCTCTTTTCCTCCGTACCCACATCTCTAAAAACGGGGAACAACGGAGCTGATCCAGATTTGCTGCGTCATGACCACATTACTAAAATGTGGGCGGGCTTTACACCCACGGGCCAATCAGAAACGTTGCTGTCAGAAACAATGAGACGTGTTCTGGAAGTAATATGGTCTGTGTTTACATTAGCATGCTAACACTCAGAGCTAACCTGTACTGGAGAGAGCATGTGTGAAGAAGCAGGAAATCAAAAGGAAGTCACCTTGTGGTAAACCTGAGAGAGAGAAGAGTTTGAGCTCCATACTGTTTCAGAGAGAATCCTTCATGTGGTTTGGAACATGATATGGAGTTTAGTCACGGCAGCATTTAGCTGAGTTTCTGCTGGGAGAGTTCTCCTGATGAGATCTACTCTCTCTCTGAAGCTACTGACCCAGAGTCAGCTCTTTAGTAACAGCTGGGAGAGAGGGGAGGGGGGGGGGCTACAAGGTCTGTTTGGGGTTTGGAGCAGGACACTTCAGAGACATGTCCTTAGTAACAGCTGGAAGAGAGGGGGGGGGGGGCTACAAGGGTCTGTTTGGGGTTTGGAGCAGGACACTTCAGAGACATGTCCTTAGTAACAGCTGGGAGAGAGGGGGGGGGCTACAAGGGTCTGTTTGGGGTTTGGAGCAGGACACTTCAGAGACATGTCCTTAGTAACAGCTGGAAGAGAGGGGGGGGCTACAAGGATCTGTTTGGGGTTTGGAGCAGGACACTTCAGAGACATGTCCTTAGTAACAGCTGGGAGAGGGGGGGGGGGGCTACAAGGATCTGTTTTGGGGTTTGGAGCAGGACACTTCAGAGACATGTCCTTAGGCGCCGTTTACACGAGGAGAATACGGCTTGTATCTGCATAGTTTCGCGTGTGTATAGCCCTATTATTTAGACGAGGCCGATAGAAACTGACCACACAAACGATAACGGGTCCCAAGGTGGATAGATTTGCAAACGAAACGCTCTGGGGGGTCAACCGAGTCCGTTTAATCGCCTCTATACGAATATTGCCTGGAAAAAAGGATAGCCCCGCCTCTCCTGCTCACTGCTGTACTAGCAACTATCAAAAATAGCTGTGTAATTAAACGCACAAGGGGTTCTGAATGATAATATTATAAAAGGCAAACCAGAATTGTTAACGCCCAATATACTCCTTAAACAAAATAAACAGAGTCAGATTTCATGCATTGATCCATTATATTGACAAAGGAGGATCTCACCTGGTGTTTGTAGAGAATATCTCTCTTTCTGAGCCGTCCTCTCGATGCAATATCCACAGAGACGTGCTTCTTGGTTTCTTTCAGTTAACTTCCCCGTAGCATTTATCCATATGCTGAGGAAATTACTATATCCCGCTGAATACCAGCAATCGCCACACACACTGACTTCCTCCTGTCAGTAGCTACTGCTAGTGCTACTGCTACTGACCATGCTACAGATATTAGTGCAAAAATATACAGCTCCTCTACCACAACCATCAGCAACAACAGATTCGGTTTCTTTCAGTTTCAGTTTCAGTTTCAGGGCTTAAACAGAAGGGTAGCCATGGCAACATTGCTGCGGGGCTGCTCCAGCCTGCACTTCTTCGGGCTTTTGGTGTATATTGGCGGAAGTTACAGCGCCACTTACAGTCCCAGCATATGTACTACAGAGTTTCCAGCGGCCTCGTTTGAACAGACACGTTAAATGAAACAAATGCATGTGAACGGAAGACTTTTTTGAATACGAATACTGTGCATAAAACGCAAACGGCCTCGTGTGAGCGGGGCCTTAGTAACAACTGGGAGAGAGGGGGGGGCTACAAGGATCTGTTTGGGGTTTGGAGCAGGACACTTCAGAGACATGTCCTTAGTAACAGCTGGAAGAGAGGGGGGGGGGCTACAAGGATCTGTTTGGGGTTTGGAGCAGGACACTTCAGAGACATGTCCTTAGTAACAGCTGGAAGAGAGGGGGGGGGGGCTACAAGGATCTGTTTGGGGTCTGGAGCAGGACACTTCAGAGACATGTCCTTAGTAACAGCTGGAAGAGAGAGAGGGGGGGCTACAAGGATCTGTTTGGGGTTTGGAGCAGGACACTTCAGAGACATGTCCTTAGTAACAGCTGGAAGAGGGGGGGGGGCTACAAGGATCTGTTTGGGGTTTGGAGCAGGACACTTCAGAGACATGTCCTTAGTAACAGCTGGAAGAGAGGGGGGGGGGCTACAAGGATCTGTTTGGGGTTTGGAGCAGGACACTTCAGAGACATGTCCTTAGTAACAGCTGGAAGAGAGGGGGGGGGCTACAAGGATCTGTTTTGGGGTTTGGAGCAGGACACTTCAGAGACATGTCCTTAGTAACAGCTGGAGAGAGGGGGGGGGGCTACAAGGATCTGTTGTGGGGTCTGGAGCAGGACACTTCAGAGACATGTCCTTAGTAACAGCTGGAAGAGAGGGGGGGGGGGCTATAAGGATCTGTTTGGGGTTTGGAGCAGGACACTCAGAGACATGTCCTTAGTAACAGCTGGAAGAGAGGGGGGGGCTACAAGGATCTGTTTGGGGTTTGGAGCAGGACACTTCAGAGACATGTCCTTAGTAACAGCTGGGAGAGAGGGGGGGGCTACAAGGATCTGTTTGGGGTTGGAGCAGGACACTTCAGAGACATGTCCTTAGTAACAGCTGGAAGAGAGGGGGGGGGCTACAAGGATCTGTTTGGGTCTGGAGCAGGACACTTCAGAGACATGTCCTTAGTAACAGCTGGAAGAGAGGGGGGGGGGCTACAAGGATCTGTTTGGGGTTTGGAGCAGGACACTTCAGAGACATGTCCTTAGTAACAGCTGGAAGAGAGGGGGGGGGGGGGCTACAGGATCTGTTTGGGGTTTGGAGCAGGACACTTCAGAGACATGTCCTTAGTAACAGCTGGAAGAGAGGGGGGGGGCTACAAGGATCTGTTTGGGTCTGGAGCAGGACACTTCAGAGACATGTCCTTAGTAACAGCTGGAAGAGAGGGGGGGGGCTACAAGGATCTGTTTGGGGTTTGGAGCAGGACACTTCAGAGACATGTCCTTAGTAACAGCTGGAAGAGAGGGGGGGGGGGCTACAAGGATCTGTTTTGGGGTTTGGAGCAGGACACTTCAGAGACATGTCCTTAGTAACAGCTGGAAGAGAGGGGGGGGGGGCTACAAGATCTGTTTGGGTTTGGAGCAGGACACTTCAGAGACATGTCCTTAGTAACAGCTGGAAGAGAGGGGGGGGGGCTACAAGGATCTGTTTGGGGTTTGGAGCAGGACACTTCAGAGACATGTCTTATCTGAGACCTGTATTATATATCCCTAAACATAGCATAATAGGAGACCTTTAATGACTACACTATGACCTGTGTGTGTGGTGTGTGTGTGTGTTGTGTGTGTGTGTGTGTGTGTGTGTGTGTGTGTGTGTGTGGGTGTGTGTTGTGTGGTGGTGTGTGTGTGTGTGTGTGTGTGTGTACCTGGGGTCTGGAGCTCAGATCTGCTCTGAATGCTCGCTCTGCTCTCTGGAAGTCAGAGCTCAGGTTGTAGAGGACGCCGAGGCCGGTCTGCAGGTCGGGGTCCACAGAGTCAGGGTTCATCAGAGACGCCTCCTGGAAGAGGAGCAGCACCTCCTGCAGACTGCACACACACACACACACACACACACACACACACACACACACACACACACACACACACACACACACCACACACACACACACACACACACACACACACACACACACACACACACACACACACACACACACACACAACACACACACACACACACACACACACACACACACACACACACGTACATCAGACTCTTCTTGCACTATTGATCTGTTTTATAACTTTATGTCCTATATATATTCATGTTGCTCTGTTGGAGGAGCC
>JAAOOA010001059.1:165000-167488 GCA_012861695.1 Trematomus loennbergii | reverse complement strand
CGTGTCTCTCTGCCGCTTCGTGTCTCTCTGCCGCTTCGTGTCTCTTTGCCGCTTCGTGTCTCTCTGCGCTTCGTGTCTCAATGTAACATGTCGTGTCTCTCTGCCGCTTCGTGTCTCTTTGCCGCTTCGTGTCTCTCTGGCCGCTTCGTGTCTCTTTGCCGCTTCGTGTCTCTTTGCCGCTTCGTGTCTCTTTGCCGCTTCGTGTCTCTCTGCCGCTTCGTGTCTCAATGTAAACATGTCGTGTCTCTCTGCCGCTTCGTGTCTCTTTGCGCTTCGTGTCTCTTTGCCGCTTCGTGTCTCTCTTCTCTGCCGCTTCGTGTCTCTCTTGCCGCTTCGTGTCTCTTTGCCGCTCGTGTCTCTTTGCCGCTTCGTGTCTCTTTGCCGCTTTGTGTCTCTCTGCCGCTTCGTGTATCTCTTTGCCGCTTCGTGTCTCTCTGCCGTCGGTCTCTCTGCCGCTTCGTGTCTCTCTGCCGCTTCGTGTCTCTTTGCCGCTGCGTGTCTCTCTGCCGCTTCGTGTCTCTCTGCCGCTTCGTGTCTCTCTGCGCTTCGTGTTCTTTGCCGCTTCGTGTCTCTCTGCCTCTTCGTGTCTCTTTGCTGCTTCGTGTCTCTTGCCGCTGCGTTCTTTTGCCGCTTCGTGTCTCTGCCGCTTCGTGTCTCTCTGCCGATTCGTGTCTCTCTGCTCTTCGTGTCTCTCTGCCGCTTCGTGTCTCTCTCTGCCGCTTCGTGTCTCTCTGCCGCTTCGTGTCTCTCTGCCGCTTCGTGTCTCTCTGCCTCTTCGTGTCTCTCTGCCGCTTCGTGTCTCTCTGCCGCTTCGTGTCTCTCTGCCTCTTCGTGTCTCTCTGCCGCTTCGTGTCTCTCTGCCGCTTCGTGTCTCTCTGCCTCTTCTGTCTCTCTGCCGCTTCGTGTCTCTTTGCCGCCGCTTCGTTTCTCTTGCCGCTTCGTGTCTCTTTGCCGCCGCTTCGTGTCTCTTTGCCGCTTCGTGTCTCTTTGCCGCTTCGTGTCTCTTTGCCGCTTCGTGTCTCTTTGCCGCTTCGTGTCTCTCTGCCGCTTCGTGTCTCAATGTAAACATGTCGTGTCTCTCTGCCGCTTCGTGTCTCTCTGCCGCTTCGTGTCTCTTTGCCGCTTCGTGTCTCTCTGCCGCTTCGTGTCTCTCTGCCGCTTCGTGTCTCTCTGCCGCTTCGTGTCTCTTTGCCGCTTCGTGTCTCTCTGCCGCCTTCGTGTCTCAATGTAAACATGTCGTGTCTCTCTGCCGCTTCGTGTCTCTTTGCCGCTTCGTGTCTCTCTGCCGCTTCGTGTCTCTTTGCCGCTTCGTGTCTCTTTGCCGCTTCGTGTCTCTTTGCCGCTTACGTGTCTCTCTGCCGCTTCGTGTCTCAATGTAAACATGTCGTGTCTCTCTGCCGCTTCGTGTCTCTCTGCCGCTGTTGTCTCTTTGCCGCTTCGTGTCTCTCTGCCGCTTCGTGTCTCTCTGCCGCTTCGTGTCTCTTTGCCGCTTCGTGTCTCTTTGCCGCTTCGTGTCTCTTTGCCGCTTTGTGTCTCTCTGCCGCTTTGTATCTCTTTGCTGCTGCGTGTCTCTCTGCCGCTTCGTGTCTCTCTGCCGCTTCGTGTCTCTCTGCCGCTTCGTGTCTCTTTGCGCTGCGTGTCTCTCTGCCGCTTCGTGTCTCTCTGCCGCTTCGTGTCTCTTTGCCGCTTCGTGTCTCTCTGCCTCTTCGTGTCTCTTTGCTGCTTCGTGTCTCAGATTTGCCGCTTCGTGTCTCTTTGCCCTTCGTGTCTCTCTGCCGCTCGTGTCTCTCTGCCGATTCGTGTCTCTCTGCCGCTTCGTGTCTCTCTGCGCTTCGTTCTCTCTGCCGCTTCGTGTCTCTCTGCCGCTTCGTGTCTCTCTGCCGCTTCGTGTCTCTCTGCCTCTTCGTGTCTCTCTGCCGCTTCGTGTCTCTCTGCCGCTTCGTGTCTCTCTGCCGCTTCGTGTCTCTCTGCCGCTTCGTGTCTCTCTGCCGCTTCGTGTCTCTCTGCGCTTCGTGTCTCTCTGCCGCTTCGTGTCTCTTTGCCGCGCGCTTCGTTTCTCTTTGCCGCTTCGTGTCTCTTTGCCGCCGCTCGTGTCTCTTTGCCGCTTCGTGTCTCTTTGCGCTTCGTGTCTCTTTGCCGCTTCGTGTCTCTTTGCCGCTTCGTGTCTCTCTGCCGCTTCGTGTCTCAATGTAAACATGTCGTGTCTCTCTGCCGCTTCGTGTCTCTCTGCCGCTTCGTGTCTCTCTGCCGCTTCGTGTCTCTCTGCCGCTTCGTGTCTCTTTGCCTCTTCGTGTCTCTTTGCTGCTGCGTGTCTCTTTGCCTCTTCGTGTCTCTCTGCCGCTTCGTGTCTCTTTGCCGCTTCGTGTCTCTTTGCCTCTTCGTGTCTCTTTGCCTCTTCGTGTCTCTTGCTGCTTCGTGTATCAGATTGCCGCTTCGTGTCTCTTTGCCGATTCGTGTCTCTCTGCCGCTTCGTGTCTCTCTGCCGCTT
>JAAOOA010001059.1:115000-160000 GCA_012861695.1 Trematomus loennbergii | reverse complement strand
GAACTACAGCACGGTCACATGACTTCACGTCACCACCGCTAAGCTAAAGGTGGCTAATGTTGGGCTATAAAGGAACTACAGCACGGTCACATGACTTCACGTCACCACCGCTAAGCTAAAGGTGGCTAATGTTGGGCTATAAAGGAACTACAGCACGGTCACATGACTTCACGTCACCACCGCTAAGCTAAAGGGCTAATGTTGGGCTATAAAGGAACTACAGCAGGTCACATGACTTCACGTCACCACCGCTAAGCTAAAGGCTAATGTTGGGCTATTAAGGAACTACAGCTACATTTGGGTGAAAGAGAACCACTTCAGATTTTCTCATAATTTCCCACAAATTACCTCAGATATTTCTTTAAATCCTAATGAAAGGGAAAAAAAGTTCCTTAAAAGATCTGCTTCATCTAAAATAATCTAAATATTCATCACTTCTCATTTATTATTGATGCTGTTTTCCTCAACATTAATGTTAAATTGTAAACTGTCATGTAGAATAATTTCTCTGGCCTGATATCTGGATTATGCAAGAAATGTACTGGAATTCATTCATTGGAACGTACCAGTTAAACACAGCCCATCTATATTTGAAACATGTATTAAAACCCTCCATGTCTTTATGTGAAAATAGCATTACATAGATACTTATTACATTACTCGCTAATAAAGGGCTAAACGTCTTCTGACCTGCGTGTAATGGGATTACTGCCATCAGGGTATTACTGTTCACTCATTAACTGCAGATCTGTTGAGGTTGCTGGTTCCTGACAGAGGTCAAAAATAAGGTAATGACCCATCAACGTTAGTAGGTTATTATTAGGTTATGTAGTTTTAATTATCCAGAGGAAAGTTAGGAAAGCAGAAAACAGGGAGAAAAGATGGGAAATTCAGTAGAGTTTGACATATCCTCTGGTGTGGAGGTCAATGGTTTTGGTTGTTATCCTGAAGTTAGGTCTTTGGTTAACACAAGCTGAAGAGATTTAGCATAAAATACGTCAAAAAACAGCCAGTAAACGATCAGAATAATCTTCATTTTTTCTTGTAAATCTTAGTTTTTGCTTCTTATCCGTGCCCATTTTTCAGCGCCGGCCTTAATTTGGTGTATTTCTTGTTAGATTTCCTGGCAGATATTTCCCTGAAACAACCTCTCTTCTTCTTCTTGGCCGGTCAGCTGTGCAAGAGGTGGAGAATTTCACAATCTCTCGCAGCCAATTAGATTTTCCTCCCCGCCAACATGATGTCAAAGTGCTCAAACGTTTGTTTGCCGCAGAGCTTTTAGTAGAGAACCAGGGAGATGATGCCTTCAGGGACCACTACAGAAACCCCCATCTCCTGTAGCAGAGTATTAATCATCCACATCCCATAATATGCAGTTTGGCTCGTGGTCAATAATGTGTTTGCAGCCCCTCGCCTTCTTTACACAACACAACTTTGTCCAGTGTGCATAAAATCCTGCATTACGGATATTAAACAGATGCAGCGCCATATGTTTGATCTCGGCCCACACACACACACACAACACACACACACACACACACACACACACACACACACACACACACACACACACACACACACACACACCACACACACACACACACACACACACACACACACACACACACACACACACACACACACACACACACACACACACACACACACACACACACGGTCTAAAGAGGGTTTTTCGTCCCTTTAAAGCCGGCCTCAGTTTTTTGTTCTTGACCCTTTTTTCATGTAAAACATTCCTCTGTTGTTCTTTCTTTGATGCGGGGTTTCCGACTCGCTGTGGGACAAATTACTCCGGATGAAAAAACATCTTCTGAAATCTTTAAGAATGCTCTCTTATTTCAGAAAGTTGTCGCACAAATGCAAATGTCCCTCTTTGTTGTCGCGCCATCAAACTAATTACGTGTCGGTCTGGTAACGAGAGGATACATCCTTCAGAAACTAAAACTCTTTACTGCTGAATTAATTGAGGTTTATCATGGAAAGAAATGACCGAGTTACAACAGATAGTTTTTAAGGTTCTTGAAACCTATTTTAGACCCATGCTAATACAGAATATAGAGACTAGAAGACTAAATTAGCCTCTTTAACATTCATAAAGTTCAATTAATAAGTAAACACATGAGAGATTGATATGAAATGAAACACATCCTAGTTATAAAACGACATTAAACCTATTTCTAGATCCATAACCCTACGAGATATTGTCGTGAAAATAAAATTAACATTCATAACAGTCACTATGTATAAGGTACAAATACTCCAGGTTATATACCGTGTATTTTCTTCTACTTTAACTAAATGTAGTACTGTTTTTTTACATAGGAGTGATTTGCATCCATCTGGCACTAATCTGTCGGCAGTTGTTAGCATCCAATTTAGCCAAAAGCTAGCTAGATAGCTAACAATCGCTATTTAGCTTGGTAGAAAGATAGCTAACCTTCGCTTCTTAGATGGATAGCTAACGTTTTTCTAGCTTGTTTGTTAGATGGATAGTTAATAATCCATACTTAGCTCGTGTAGTAGATAAATAACGTTAACTAACTGGTTTGCTAGATAGATAGATAGATAGATAGCTTACATTCACTAGCTAGCTTCTTAGATTGATAACATTCACTACTTGGATAGTTAGCATTAGCTAGCTAGCTTGTTAGATAGATACAGTTTGCTACCTTTGTCTCCATGAGCTCCACAACAACAGAGTTATTAAAAATGTCCTCTTAACAGATGTTGGGCCGGTACAAAACCAGTGTGAATGGAAAGAGGAAGCTAACGCACATTCAGCTACATGGTTATTGTCGTGAATTCCAGGAAAGACAAACAACTTCTAAGTTTAACTATTTATTATAAGAGAGCAAAATATATATATTCACTTGGCCAAGGACTCGTCACGTCATAGAAATCACAGGCAGCAAAGCTGTTATCTGTAACCACCATTTCCGTGAAGGGCCTCGGACCTCGGGGTCAATGATTACACAGGGCATTGCCCGTACGTTTATGATTGGTTGAGACTAGATGGAGAAAAAACCTTGGTTTAGACTTTGGCTCTCTCTCGTTGGTGCACAGACTTACGGCCGTCCACACAGCAGCGTTAAAAAATCTTGAAACGCTTCTGCCCATTCACTTTGAATGGGGTGACGTCACTTTGCCTCACTTTTCGCCGAACTGCATTGTGGGAAGCAGAGCGGAGATTTTCAGGATTTTCAGGATTCAAAGTTGAGCAATGTTCAACTTTTGAAGCTGAGGTGGAAGCGTCAGCCAATCAAATCCCGTGTATGCAAATCTGACAGTTCAAGTGCTAGCCAATCAAACGGCGTGTATGCTGGGAGAGACATACCGCAGGTCATTTCCTCATATTCCAAAAATGGAGGAGAAATGAGCGGTAGGGAATCACCCGTGCTTTATGACCAGTCCCTATTTACCTACCGGGATACAAACCGGAGGAGCCAGGCATGGAGGGAGGTGGCAGAGACAGTGGTCTTTCCTGTTTGGGGAGTTTATATCCAGTTTACTTCGGGCTTTTTTGCTTCGTATGTCGGGGGCGGGAGATTCATGTGATTGGTTGTTGGTGCCTTGCTCGCAAAAAATCCCCAAGCTTCAGATACGCCCACCTCCAAGATTTTTTTAACGCTGCTGTGTGGACGGGCCGTTAGACAAAGTCTCTTGGCAACACGATCTTCCAATCAGCATTCAGCCGGCCGGCAAGCTCCCTCCCTACTCTATTCGCTATCCTACATCATTTGTTTTTGCTAAAGTTTCTACAGATATAGTGGAAAACCTTCATTACACTGGTTCCCAGTGATGCTGGGCGTTGAGGACACACACACGGCCAAGGCCATTAATCAGTAACTCATTGTCTCTCCAGTGTCTGCACCTGGCTTTGCTACATTAATATTGCAAGCTAAAACGTTCTCCTGTGACTTTTCCCTTCGCTTCCTATCCAACCCATCCAAACTTGGGATTGGTGATTTTGTCTATTTATTCCAAAGTCATAGCAACATCTCATGAGCACAAATAAGCATATCATGTAATATAAGAATCAGTCTTTGTAATGTTATATACAAATAGAATCCGATTTCATTTAGACAGATTTGAGTCTAAAGCAAAAAGTGCATTTCAGTGAATATGAGTCAGATCAGATGGTGTGGAAACAATAGCTGTGTCTTTCTGTAGAGATGAATGTCTGTCTTTAAAGTCCTCTTCCTCTACATTAGTTGTACATTTTTATAGTTTGTTATTTACCACATCCTAAAAAACACACCACGCTTTAGTTTCCAGAGACTCTGAGAGTGTGTGTGTGTGTGTGTGTGTGTGTGTGTGTGTGTGTGTGTGTGTGTGTGTGTGTGTGTGTGTGTGTGTGTGTGTGTGTGTGTGTGTGTGCAGCCGAGAGTCATTTCAGCTCTTTAACTACGTCTAATTTCCAGTAATGAACAAGAGAAAACACATTTACCAAACCAGCAGACCCTGCAATGCTCATCAATCCAGACGCACACACACACACACACACACACACACACACACACACACACACACACACACACACACACACACACACACACACACACACACACACACACACACACACACACACACACACACACACACACACACACACACACACACACACACACACACTAATGAATCCCTTTCCTTCCTTTGAATATTATTTTAATATCTGCTCCGTGCTAAACGCTGCTGCAGGTTAAATACAAGACGGCACACTGTGGAGGTCTGGAAGTCCTCATAACAAGTTAATGAACTCAGAGCAGTCCCCTAATACCATAATAATATAATATAATATTATTAATATTAATTGAATATAATATAGAATATGAGGGAAGTAGAAAGGTCAGTCTCTTGTTTGTCTGTTCGTTCTTTCAATTAAAATAAAGCTTTATGATTGTAGGCAATATGTCACCACACACACACACACACACACACACACACACACACACACACACCACACACACACACACACACACACACACACACACACACACACACACACACACACACACACACACACACACACACACACACACACACACACACCACACACACACACACACACACACACACACACACACACACACACACGCTCACACACACTTTTAATTTCCCTTTTAATTTAAAATGTTGTCCCGGGAGGATCTTCTCTTTTCTGTTTGTTTTGTTTATGATGAAAAATACGCAGAAATAAAAGCAATTAAACAAAACAATAAACCCTAGAAGGTTCTGCAGAATGTAATAATGTAAAATACAGATAGAAAACTATTAGCTGCGAGTCCTCCGCTCCATACAGACAAATAAAAAGTTGATTATTGGTTAAAATACGACGCATTTTGTGAAGTTAGAAAGCTCGTCTCCAAATGAAACATTCACACTACGAAAGAAAGATGGTCTTCATTAATATTTTATATGATATATTTTTGTGTATTTTAAGGCTAATATTAGTTTTTTACTTTTACATTAACCTTAGTATGTTTACATGCAGGAACTTTACTTGTAACAGAGTATTTGTACACTTAAGTATTACTACTTACTTTTCTTAACACATAATAATAATAGTAATAAATAACAAAATAAATATATATTATAAAAAAATATAGTTGCAGTTGTATAGGTCCAATATTTATGTCTTAAGACACTGTTTTTATTCAATATTTATAATAATAATAATACAAATAGTGTTAATAATAATTAATAATATATACAAAAATATTGGCAGTTCTATAAGTCCAATTAGTTTAAAAAATTTAAAATAATAATAAAAATAATAATAATAATGAAATAATAATAAGAAATAATTTATAAAAATGAATAATAATGGTAGCACAAATATTATTTTAAATTGCAGTTTTTCCACCCCAAAACTAATTGAAAGTGTGTCCTCGGTTCAGACGCAGGGCTGAATCTGCTCACAGGGAACACAGTGATCCTCATAAAGGCTTAGAGTATTCCTCTCATGCAGAATATTAGGAATGACCCGACGTGACCTCCAGACGTGACCTCCACGTGACCTCCAGACGTGACCTCCAGACGTGACGGAGAGTCATTTACAGACAAACCATTTAGAAGACATCCAGAAATCAAATTAGTTTCAGCCCACAGCGTTGTTAAACACATACATTTAGAGACACGACGGTGAACCGGATTTCATGCTTTTTGAAAAGTCAAAAGTCAAAGCAAGTTCAGTAATTGGGCGTTAAGAGGGGAGATGAAGAGGAGAGGAAGAGGAGCATCTCAAATTACAGGGGGTTAGATCAGGTGGACCGAAACAGGAAGTGAATTACTCAGAAAATATAATTCATGTTTTTCTGCCCCATTTAAATAAAAAGTTGCTGAATTCATATGAGAAGTGATTACTGTGTAAAGAGTTATCTTACAGACAGATGTCTTATTCTAGATGAACATTTGGGGTTAAAACTTCTTCAATTTAGTATATTAGACCTTCTTTTAAAAATTGCAGCTCAGATGATAGCACAACCAGTAACTGATATTTTTAATCTCTCCCTGTCCACTCACACACTGCCAGCTGTGTGGAAGCAAGCTCTGGTATCGCCCCTCTTGAAAGCTGGTGATCCCACGGAGTTGAATAACTATCGTCCTATCTCAAATCTTTCTGTGTTATCAAAGATTCTTGAGTCCCTTGTTTCTACTCAGCTAAAACTTTTTTTAAATTCACACAACATCCTTAACCCTATGCAATCTGGATTCAGATCAAAGCACAGTACTGTGACTGCCAGTCTGAAAGTCTTAGACGATATTAAGGCTGCTTTGGATAAGAAATCAGTTTGTGTTGCATTGTTTATTGACCTAGCCAAAGCATTTGACACTGTAGATCACCACATTATGTCTAATGTTATGTTGGTGTCTCGTTTCGGTCACAATGCCATTTGCTGGTTTCAGAGTTATCTAACCGACCGTACTCAATGCGTCAGGTTGGGTAGTACTGTCTCTGACCCTGTCACCTTGGAGAAGGGAGTTCCACAGGGCTCTATCTTGGGGCCCTTGCTCTTTTTATTATATGTAAACAATATTTGTAATCAGATGCAATTTTCTACCTATCATATGTATGCTGATGACACTATTGTATACTCGTGTGCTCCTTCTCTGGATATGGCCGTTTCCAATTTAAAATCAGATTTATCACGCTGCAGCATGCACTTCTTGATTCTAAACTGCTATTGAACAGTAAGAAAACCAAAGCAATGCTTTTTGCTCCCAAGTCAGCGTCCTCCTCTTGCCTCTCCATTGACACCCTTGATGGCGTTTCTGTTGAGTTTGTTGATACCTACAAATATCTGGGCTTTTGGTTGGACAGTAATCTGAACTTTAAACACCATATTGAAGTTTTAACAAAGAAATTGAAATTCACTCTTGGCTTCCTTTTCAGACTTAAATGTTGTTTTTCAATTTCATCCCGTAAAAGGTTGGTCTCTGGCTTATTCCTGTCCCAGCTGGACTACGGTGATACCATTTATAGATTTGCCTGTCCCACTGTTTTGGCCAAACTTGACCCACTTTACCATGCTGCACTGCGTTATATCAAATGCACCCTATAGGACTCATCATTGCACACTGTATAGCCTAACTGGATGGTCCTCACTTACTATGCGTAGGATGCAGCACTGGTTTTTATTAATGTATAAAGCCATTTTAGGTAAGCTTCCACTCTACATATGTGTCAGATTTGCCCCAGTTTGTGACTCTTACAACCTCAGATCCAGTGCCTGGATACGGTTCCAGGTTCCTGCTGTGCGGACTGAGGCTGGAAAAAGGAGTCTTTCTTATTATGGTCCTTGGTCTTGGAATGACCTTCAATCACGCCTTAAACTGAGGGCACTTGTCTCTATATCATGTTTTAAATTGAAGTTGTCTGAAGTCCTCACCACCAGCTGCTCTTGCAGTAACAAGTAGTGTACTTTTTTACTGTCCTAATGTGCACAATGTAGTGACTGCTTTTTCGTCTTTTGTTTTCTTAGTTATGTTCTCTGTATTTTATATGTTTGTGTTATGTGTTATGTGTAACGTTGCTGCCTTCTTGGCCAGGTCAGCATTGAAAATGAGATTTTATCTCAATGTTTTTATCTGGTTAAATAAAGGTTAAATAAAAAAAAAATTGTTTTATTGAGATTGACTTACATACTAAAGAACACTGATTAGCAGTTTTATAAAAGAGTATATCAGTATGTAGTGTCTCTACTTTAAAGAGTCCTCTCCTGCTGATGTTCAGGTGTATATCAGTATGTAGTGTCTCTACTTTAAAGAGTCCTCTCCTGCTGATGTTCAGGTGTATATCAGGATGTAGTGTCTCTACTTTAAAGAGTCCTCTCCTGTGATGTTCAGGTGTGTATCAGATGTAGTGTCTCTACTTTAAAGAGTCCTCTCCTGCTGATGTTCAGGTGTATATCAGTATGTAGTGTCTCTACTTTAAAGAGTCCTCTCCTGCTGATGTTCAGGTGTATATCAGTATGTAGTGTCTCTACTTTAAAGAGTCCTCTCCTGCTGATGTTCAGGTGTATATCAGTATGTAGTGTCTCTACTTTAAAGAGTCCTCTCCTGCTGATGTTCAGGTGTATATCAGTATGTAGTGTCTCTACTTTAAAGAGTCCTCTCCTGCTGATGTTCAGGTGTATATCAGTATGTAGTGTCTCTACTTTAAAGAGTCCTCTCCTGCTGATGTTCAGGTGTATATCAGTATGTAGTGTCTCTACTTTAAAGAGTCCTCTCCTGCTGATGTTCAGGTGTATATCAGTATGTAGTGTCTCTACTTTAAAGAGTCCTCTCCTGCTGATGTACAGGTGTATATCAGTATGTAGTGTCTCTACTTTAAAGAGTCCTCTCCTGTGATGTTCAGGTGTATATCAGTATGTAGTGTCTCTACTTTAAAGAGTCCTCTCCTGCTGATGTTCAGGTGTATATCAGTATGTAGTGTCTCTACTTTAAAGAGTCCTCTCCTGCTGATGTTCAGGTGTATATCAGTATGTAGTGTCTCTACTTTAAAGAGTCCTCTCCTGCTGATGTTCAGGTGTATATCAGTATGTAGTGTCTCTACTTTAAAGAGTCCTCTCCTGCTGATGTTCAGGTGTATATCAGTATGTAGTGTCTCTACTTAAAGAGTCCTCTCCTGCTGATGTTCAGGTGTATATCAGTATGTAGTGTCTCTACTTTAAAGAGTCCTCTCCTGCTGATGTTCAGGTGTATATCAGTATGTAGTGTCTCTACTTTAAAGAGTCCTCTCCTGCTGATGTTCAGGTGTATATCAGTATGTAGTGTCTCTACTTTAAAGAGTCCTCCGCTCTTATGGTGCTTATAAATCTTTTCCCGCAGGTTATTCTGTGATCACTGCTGACTTTTCCCTGAATCCATTCTTGTGCACTCCGGTGGATTTTTCAGCGAGCGGCAGAGAGATCAATATACTTTTTGCCTCTTTGCAAATCTCACATCCAAATATTTTAAGCCATGGATACCTTTCATTCCACTCACTCCATCTTTTCTGTGTCCGGTGAAAAGGCAGACATGGGCATCGTCAGGTTCGCTAGTGCAGGTGGCGCCGGCGGCTGAGGCCGTTGTTGAAGCCTCTTCAGGCTGGATGTTTTCTTTTGGCCATTTTTTATTACAAAGCCAGAGTTAAAAAAATATCAATATGAACATTCAAATACCGCGCCGGCATCGTCGCCGTAACCATAGCAACGTAAGTAGCGTAAAGAATGCAGCGCCGCCAAGTACGGTTGGCAGCACCCA
Organism: Trematomus loennbergii; assembly: GCA_012861695.1. Classification (NCBI taxonomy): domain Eukaryota; kingdom Metazoa; phylum Chordata; class Actinopteri; order Perciformes; family Nototheniidae; genus Trematomus; species Trematomus loennbergii. The sequence continues at coordinate 150,238 of JAAOOA010001059.1, read as the reverse complement.
GAAATATTCACAAATATAAAACAAATATTCAGAAACTGTAATGAACAATAACTATTTTTTATATTTACAGAAACTCAACATTTCTAATCTGTTTGACACAAATATGCACATTTTTTGGGCTCCCCCTATTTATCTCACAGTCGGCGTTCAGGGGAGCTCCCCCCCATTTCGAACACTGGTCTCTACTTTAAAGAGTCCTCTCCTGTCTGAAATCACAGATCACGTACAATGTGTTGGAGCGCTTGCCAATAGGAGCGCGAGTGTTACATTGTGATGTCACTATGTTCCGGAAGTAATTAAACGGCCTCTTTATTATTCTCATTGTAGTGACTCACTTTGAATCTATGAGCTTTATTCACTGCAATGCTAACGTCTGAACTTCTGTGCATCAATCATGATTTAGACTGTTTTAGTGAGTCGTAAAAGCAAAAGAGAGAGTGTGTGTGTGTGTGTGTGTGTGTGTGTGTGTGTGTGTGTGTGTGTGTGTGTAGGTGGAAGTGTATTACAGTCAGAGCTATAGGTTGGTAAATGTATTTATGGGAAATGCATATTCATCGTACTCAAGCTTTTAATCTTTTCATTTGCTACCTGTCATACGGACTCTGTGTGTGTGTGTGTGTGTGTGTGTGTGTGTGTGTGTGTGTGTGTGTGTGTGTGTGTGTTCTCCCAGACACTCAATTGCTGATCAATAGTTGTGATTGAAAGGCCCATTAGCCATCGGAAGCAATAGAGACAGCATCACTCCACATGACAGGCTCTATGGGAACACACACCCACACACACACACACACACACACACACACACACACACACACACACACACACACACACACACACACACACACACACACACACACACACACACACACACACACACACACACTTCTGTGAACCAATATACAGCCATAGCTTCTAATATACTTTATACAGCAGCATATCTTAGCCCACACAGATGTAGTCATGCATGATTTTCTCTAGGCTTCTACACACACACACACGCACACACGCACACACGCACACACGCACACACGCACACACGCACACACGCACACACACACACGCACACACGCACGCACACACGCACACACACGCACGCACACGCACGCACATGCACGCAACGCACACACACAAACACCCCCACACACACACACACACACGCACGCACGCACAACACACACATGCACGCAGGCACACACACACGCACGCACACACATACACACACACACACGCACACACACACAGTCCCCATTAATGGAAGATTGATTTATCTTTAAAAGTAGGGAACATTCAATCTGTGTCACGACCTTCAGTGGAGGTTCTCGCTCCGAGTGTGTGCGTGCGTGTCCGTGTGTGTGTGTCCGTGTGTGTGTGTGTGTGTCCGTGTGTGTGTGTCCGTGTGTGTGTGTGTGTGTGTCCGTGTCTCTGTGTGCGTGTGTGTGTTGTGTGTCCGTGTGTGTGTGCGTGTGTGTGTGTCCGTGTGTGTGTGTGTGTGTGTGTGTGTGTGTGTGTGTGTGTGTGTCCGTGTGTGTGTGTGTGTGTGTGTGTGTCCGTGTCTCTGTGTGCGTGTGTGTGTGTGTGTCCGTGTGTGTGTGCGTGTCCGTGTGTGTGTCCGTGTGTGTGTGTGTGTGTGTGTCCGTGTCTCTGTGTGCGTGTGTGTGTGTGTGTGTCCGTGTGTGTGTGCGTGTGTGCGTGTCCGTGTGTGTGTGTCCGTGTGTGTGTGCGTGTCCGTGTGTGTGTGTCCGTGTGTGTGTCACAGTTTGAATAAGTTGGACATTTTTTAAACTTCCCCTCTTCCTGAACTCGTTCATAAGACAGACGATGGGACTGAAAATGTGACGGAGCACAGACGAAGATAAATAGTGATGAAGATGATGAAGACGAGAGGAAACATCAATTTCTCCTGCTTCAGTCAGCATTATCTCCTCAGACATCCAATCACTGCAGAGACCATAATCCCATTAAGTAACGGATTTATGTTTCATTATTGCGTTACGGGACGAAGCATTACATTTGGTTATTTAATTAAAGAGGCCATTGGTTTGCATTACGTCGTTAAAGATGTCGCTGGTTTGCATTACGTCGTTAAAGATGTCGCTGTTTGCATTACGTCGTTAAAGATGTCGCTGGGTTGCATTAGCCCCGTGAAGATGGTTATTGTGTTGTGATGTGAAGAGGCTGTGGCAGCGAGCTCAGACGTGAGGAGTAACAACACGGAGAGAAGCAGCGAAAATAATGAAGTTAGGAAAACTCTCAAGGCACTGTCTACATTTTTAGTTTTTAGGCCGACTAACATTCTTACTTTTTAAGGAAGTCTTAATACTTAGATTAAGGAGCATCCAAGCCAACGTGTGAGAGGTAAAAGGTCATCATAAGCATTTTGTCATACAAAATAATGTCATGAAAATCCTCATTCATGATTTAACAGCTGACGCCTTAAATCACGCCAGAAGTCCAAATTATAATATGTTATTTATGACCTGCTAGCAAACTGATACATCTCTACACATGTAACCCACTCTAAGGGGTCTTTCACATGCCGTCATTTAAGCCGATGGTATTTGCGTTGACTTTTTCTGTTAAATAAGCTGGTTTTAGTATTCTTGGGAGGATCCGCGGTAAAACCCGGAGCGGACTTTTCTTCAGTTGCCTTTGTGTGTGGGTCTATGAACTGGATTGGACTCATGTTGGGGATGTAACCAGGCGGATCGTATATATTGACTCTTTCTCCACAAATTGATATTATATGCCTTTTTTCCCCCAGGAAATATATCTGACGAAAATGGAAATTGAGTGATTTATTTTTTGTTGAATGTTTTAGATTATTATTTGTTGGACCTGATTCTGACACAACACTTCATTAGAAATAGTTCAAGTCTAAGATATTCCATTAGTCTGTTCATCGTTATCTGACTCTCCAGAAATAAGATCAGATAACTTTATTGATCCCAAATTGGGAAATGTTTGCGTTGCGGCAGCATAAAAAACATGGCATTGCACATAAGTAGAAATGAAAAGAGTAGAAATAAACTATTGTAAAATGTAAACTCTCAAAATAGAAATGAATTATAAAAATAGACCGTGAAGAAAATCTGAGAATTAAAACCCTATTAATCGGACAATTTTCAGTTTACACAAGATAAAGCCGGATATTATTTACATTAAAGTGGACCTATCATACTATATTATAATAATATAGTGTAGGACCATACCTATATAAGGCATATTTATACTTTGGTATTTTTCAAAATACCAACAGACAGATCATGCATTTTAGCCATGCCTCATTTCGCTCTATTTGAAAAATGTTAGCTCTGTTTTAGCAAGGGCTGATTCATTGAGACAGCGCCACCTACAGGCCTGGCATATGTACTACAGCGTCTCCAGCGCTTTGGAACGGCAATGGCCGTGGCTGTCTCCTCCTGATTGGTGGAGTTGGCCCAATGCCGTAGCGCCACCGTCCTGACGTCAGGACAGTGTTCAAATCTGGATCAGTTTTTATCAGATCCGTTGCAGCCCCTTTTTTAGAGATTTGGGTATGGAGGAAAATAGAGAGGGTTGTGTTTTCTGACACTTGGTGAGTTCCCTGGAACACCGGGACACATATTCATGTAGAAAAGACGTACACAAGTGCATTTTGCATGATAGGTCCCCTTTAGTGTGTAAGGAATGGAATATAAAATTAAATATAAATGTACAATGTGTGTGTTTGAAAGGCAGAATTGTGTTTTTAGACTTGTTCACGCCAATGGCTTAGTGGCTTTGTGTTTTTGTGTATTTGTATGTTACTTTTATGTTTAAAAAATGTACAAAGGGACTATATTCACGTTATGAAATCTGGCCCTCTTTGGAAAAGGTTTGGACACCCTGCCTTAAATCCTCCAAGCTAAATGTCTCCACTTTTTAAAAAAACATGCGAGCAGATTGGATTTTAAGAAGAAGAATAGTTCAATCTGTGAACCATCTCTTAGTTTGATTTATTCTTATTAAGTCAGGTCTCTCCAGGCGTGTGTTGTATGAAAACAAAGGCTTTTGTACGCCTCGGGGCAAAACAAATCCATTAAAACAGATCTTTAGAATAATCAGGTTGTGAATAAAGAGCCAGACGTCCTAATGGTTCCATGAGTCTCAGATCACCACAAAGGTTTCCTGTGTGACTGGTTTCTGTTTGTGTGCAGGAGGAAGGAGACTCGAGCTTCTACTGCGAGCTGTGTGACAAACAGTATGAGAGACACCAGCAGTACGACAACCACATCAACTCCTACGACCACCCCACAGGCAGGTGAGTCACACCTGAACCACCACTTCATCCTGTTAGTCAGAGAGGGAAGAGTGCACACATCCTTTACTCAAGTAGAAGTACACACATCCTTTACTCAAGTAGAAGTACACACATCCTTTACTCAAGTAGAAGTACACACATCCTTTACTCAAGTAGAAGTACACACATCCTTTACTCAAGTAGAAGTACACACATCCTTTACTCAAGTAGAAGTACACACATCCTTTACTCAAGTAGAAGTACACACATCCTTTACTCAAGTAGAAGTACACACATCCTTTACTCAAGTAGAAGTACACACATCCTTTACTCAAGTAGAAGTACACACATCCTTTACTCAAGTAGAAGTACACACATCCTTTACTCAAGTAGAAGTACACACATCCTTTACTCAAGTAGAAGTACACACATCCTTTACTCAAGTAGAAGTACACACATCCTTTACTCAAGTAGAAGTACACACATCCTTTACTCAAGTAGAAGTACACACATCCTTTACTCAAGTAGAAGTACACACATCCTTTACTCAAGTAGAAGTACACACATCCTTTACTCAAGTAGAAGTACAGATACTCGTGTTTAAAAATACTCTGGTAAAGTAGAAGTACTGACTAAACTTCTTTACTCAAGTAAAGTAAAGAGGCTTTGAAATGTACTTCAGTAAAAAGTACCCATAACTAGCAGCTGTTTTAAAGAGTACCTGACCTCCCTTTATATTAATAGAACAATAATGTCATTGTTAGCTAATGAATGTTTCCATGCTGAACAACGGCAACATGACAACGTTTTCATTGGTCCCTCTTCTTTAGAGAAGACCAGGAAATGATGGATACACGGATCGTGTTCAAATCAATAGGCACGCAATGACTCTAAATAATAATGATCACGCCACCAAACACACATTCAAACTAAAGGAACCAGCCTGTTTGGGAAATGTGAGAAGTAGAAAGTACAGGTATTTGGGTTCAACATGTAAGAAGTAGAAAGTACAGGTATTTGTGTTCAACATGTAAGAAGTAGAAAGTACAGGTATTTGTGTTCAACATGTAAGAAGTAGAAAGTACAGGTATTTGTGTTCAACATGTAAGAAGTAGAAAGTACAGGTATTTGGTTCAACATGTAAGAAGTAGAAAGTACAGGTATTTGTGTTCAACATGTAAGAAGTAGAAAGTACAGGTATTTGTGTTCAACATGTAAGAAGTAGAAAGTACAGGTATTTGTGTTCAACATGTAAGAAGTAGAAAGTACAGGTATTTGTGTTCAACATGTAAGAAGTAGAAAGTACAGGTATTTGTGTTCAACATGTAAGAAGTAGAAAGTACAGGTATTTGTGTTCAACATGTAAGAAGTAGAAAGTACAGGTATTTGTGTTCAACATGTAAGAAGTAGAAAGTACAGGTATTTGTGTTCAACATGTAAGAAGTAGAAAGTACAGGTATTTGTGTTCATGTAAGAAGTCAAAGTAAAAAGTGTCAGAAAAATAAGTAGTGGAGTAAAGTACTGATACCAGAAAAATGTACTTAAATACAGTAACGAAGTATTTGTACTCCACTACTTCCCACCTGAGGTATATTTACTCTAGTTAACTGAAGTACACTTTTGACCATAACCCTACACAACCACATCAACTCCTACGACCACCACCTCAGGCAGGTGAGTCACACCTGAACCACCACGCACTACTCTGATTTATCCAGTTAGACAGCCACAGGTGGAGAGTAAACAAGTTGGTACTCTGGTGTAAATGTACTAAAGTACACTTTGAGTCTATTTTATTTGTATTTACTTGCACTATTTAAACTATTTTATCTGTTTTAGTGTGTTGAGGAGCCTGTGACCTCAGATTTTCATTGATATATCTACAGCTTACACAGGACAATAAAAGCCTTGAAATCTTGAAAAACCCTAACCCTAAAAAAAAACTTCTACAACGAACACCTGAACCAGCACCCACAACTCTGACATATCCTGTTAGACAGCCAGAGGTGGAGAGTAACAGGTACATTTACTCAAGAAGTACACCTTTGGTTACCAAGGTACCAACAACTCTGATTTATCCTATAGAGTTGTGTAGTTAGGACATATTTTTGCTGTAGTTCCTTTATAGCCCAACATTAGCCACCTTTAGCTTAGCGGTGGTGACGTGAAGTCATGTGACCGTGCTGTAGTTCCTTTATAGCCCAACATTAGCCACCTTTAGCTTAGCGGTGGTGACGTGAAGTCATGTGACCGTGCTGTAGTTCCTTTATAGCCCAACATTAGCCGCCTTTAGCTTAGCGGTGGTGACGTGAGGTCATGTGACCGTGCTGTAGTTCCTTTATAGCCCAACATTAGCCACCGTTAGCTTAGCGGTGGTGACTTGAAGTCATGTGACCGTGCTGTAGTTCTTTATAGCCCAACATTAGCCACCTTTAGCTTAGCGGTGGTGACGTGAAGTCATGTGACCGTGCTGTAGTTCCTTTAGCCCAACATTAGCCTCCTTTAGCTTAGCGGTGGTGACGTGAAGTCATGTGACCGTGCTGTAATTCCTTTATAGCCCAACATTAGCCTCCTTTAGCTTAGCGGTGGTGACGTGAAGTCATGTGACCATGCTGTAGTTCCTTTATAGCCCAACATTAGCCACCGTTAGCTTAGCGGTGGTGATGCGTCATGTGACCGTGCTGTAGTTCCTTTATAGCCCAACATTAGCCACCTTTAGCTTAGCGGTGGTGACGTGAGGTCATGTGACCGTGCTGTAGTTCCTTTATAGCCCAACATTAGCCACCGTTAGCTTAGCGGTGGTGACGTGAGGTCATGTGACCGTGCTGTAGTTCCTTTATAGCCCAACATTAGCCACCGTTAGCTTAGCGGTGGTGACTTGAAGTCATGTGACCGTGCTGTAGTTCCTTTATAGCCCAACATTAGCCACCTTTAGCTTAGCGGTGGTGACTTGAAGTCATGTGACCGTGCTGTAGTTCCTTTATAGCCCAACATTAGCCTCCTTTAGCTTAGCGGTGGTGACGTGAAGTCATGTGACCGTGCTGTAGTTCCTTTATAGCCCAACATTAGCCACCTTTAGCTTAGCGGTGGTGACGTGAAGTCATGTGACCGTGCTGTAGTTCCTTTATAGCCCAACATTAGCCTCCTTTAGCTTAGCGGTGGTGACGTGAAGTCTGTGACCGTGCTGTAGTTTCCTTTATAGCCCAACTTCAGGAACTTAAACTACATTTTTGATCCTTGTACTTTAATTTAAGTAAGATTTTTAAAGCAACTCTAACAGAGTATTACTAATTAAACGAGGTTACAGATCTGAATACTTCCTCCTCCTCCTCTTCCTGCTCTTCCTCCCAGATGAAGGTCATGGATGTATTTCCGTCCCTCCACCAGCACTCTGCTCTGGTTTCTGTTACACACTCTGCGGTCGCCAGAATCACAGAAACACCCAAACAACATCAGCTCTCATGACTGCAACTTCTACAAATTGATTTTATGTCAGGAGAAGTTTCAGATTCCGTGTGTCTTACACGCTCTGAGGATATCAGTCGTGTTGATCAATGGGTTTAGGAAATAGAGACGATCCTTATAACTGCAGAATTTACCTGAAAATTTACTAGCTTTCTCATCATCATCATCCAGTGACGCTTGTTTGTATATTAATAGTTACACTGTAGTAAAACTGGTATGTTGGCAAAGCTTCAATGGTGCCCTCTGACAAAATGTAAACAAATATGAGCTTAAAATTAGTCATGCCGGAAATTAACAATAAAAACGTTCCACGCCGTACAATGCTATAAAAAAGACTTCTGCAAAATACAAAATACAGACAGAAAAAGAGACATGATTTAAAAATGAAATAATCTAAATATCTGCTGTGTTCTATTTAATTGTATATATCTGAGTAAGTCTTTGCTCTTGAGGGTAGATGTCATTTAAACAGTGTATCTATAAATCAATCACTCATCTCTTCAGGATTATGTTGTTTCACTCTTATCAATAAAACATATATTCATACCAGATATCTTTGGCATCCTTCCAGGTAGAAATCAATACTGCATGTTCAGTGATTATATAATGACACAGATTATCAATATTGGGGTGTGTGGAGAGAAACTAAGGGATTGTAGCTTCTGCAGACCATTGACATGCACTAAAACCAATGGATCACACACGTTCATGTGACATTTAACCATCTGGAGCTCTTTTTTCCTATTGTTCTGACACCACATGAATGCAGCCAGGGACATGCACAGACATTTGGAGGGCTATTGCTCTAAACTCCCTCCCCCCCCCCCCCGGAAAAAAAACATAAGATCTTTTGAAATTCTAATTTTTAATGTTAAAGGTTCATAAAAGAACACATCACTGTCATTGCAAGTGACTCTCAGTTGACTTCTATGTCCAACTGCTAAATTCGTTATTCAGGCACATTTTTTGTTTTGCGGTCCATCTCTCATTAAAATATCTAATGTTAGAAACTATTAAAGAAAACATGGGGACAGTTCTGTTTTAATGTAGTTTGACCTTTGTAACTGCTGTGCAGACGTAACAGGCCCCACTATGCAGGGCGCGATAACAGATCATATTCCTGCAAAACAGGAGAAATGATGAACAACCAAATTCTTAGCAGCTCCGTCTCCACATCAGTCCGTTTACGGCAGGCGCAAATCACAACAAACCCCTTTGCCCCCTGCTGTCCATTGTTAAACAGGTTTCTAAAATTATATTAAATATAAACATAAAATTGTGATCACACACTTTGTGTGGGTCACACAGACACACTGATAAAATAGGGCCTCTAACTAATTACCTTAAAGTGGACCTATCATGCTATATTATAATAATATAGTGTAGGACCATATAATAAGGCATATTTATACTTTATTTTTTTCAAAATACCAAACAGATCATGCATTTTAGCCATGCCTCATTTTGCTCAATTTGACCATTTTTATCCCTGTTTTGCAAGGGCTGATTCAGTGAGAACAGCACCATCTACAGGCCTGGCATATGTACTACAGCGTCTCCAGCGCTTTCAAACGGCAATGGCCGTGGCTGTCTCCTCCTGATTGGTGGAGTTGGCCCAATAGCCGTAGCGCCACTGTCCTGACGTCAGGACAGTGTTCAAATCTGGATCAGTTTTTTATCAGATCCGTTGCAGCCCCTTTTTGAGATTTGGGTATGGAGGAAAATAGAGAGGGTTGTTTTTCTGACACTTGGTGAGTTCCCTGGAACACCGGGGACACATATTCATGTAGAAAAGTACACAAGTGCATTTTGCATGATAGGTCCCCTTTAAGAAAAATGACTGATTAATGAAACCAGTTCAATACGCATTATTCTTATTCTTATCATTCTTTATGAGCGCAGTAACGCTAAGGTATCTAATTGCTTATTTATTTAGTAATCATAACTTAATAAGAGAGATGGTCAAACTAAAGTAGAGACATGGCAGAAATATCTTATCATGTTGATTTGGCCAAAATAGAAAACAAAAAGCCTCTCGCTCTCTCCAGAGGGCAGGTCAGACACAAATGGCAAACGGACTGTTGCCCGGGCAAAACGATCCCGTACCTGTGCACGTCCCTGAATGCAGCACATTTCCCCTATCTATCAGTCTTAACGAGGAGGGAAACTTAATTGGTTCATTTGCTTTTTGCATCTGCTCCAATGGGTCATTTCACCAAGTTTCTTTACTTTTCTTTCTGTTTCTGCGCTGATTGACAAACTCGCTGTAATCATTATTCAGATTTCTAACTGCAGGCATGCTCAGTGTTATTTTCATGAATCTAAATCATCATGAAGTGCCCGATTCCCACCCCCACACCGAGCCACGAATAGAAGCAGAAACACTTTTAATGATCTGTTCATATCGATGGATATACATACTTCTCATTAGACGCTTTTAACGCCTGAGCCTTCTATCTGTCTTTATGTGCACACTTCATGCAACACAGAGACTCATTAGAGCACTTATTTATCACATGAACCTGTGATACATCATCTAAATCTCAATGAACAGCAATAATGTATTTCTAGAGGTGAAATTAAAACAACATAACATGGAGATACATTTAGTGATATATAAAAGTATAGGAGCAGACGGGCTCTTTAAAGCGGAGTCATGTGGGATAAACTGGCACTTTCTCTCCGTGACAGACAACCTTCATTTCCCAAAGGAGACGAGACCGTGACTGACCGTGTGTGTGTGTGTGTGTGTGTGTGTGTGTGTGTGTGTGTGTGTGTGTGTGTGTGTGTGTGTGTTGCAGTCTCCAACAAAATGCCTAAACGCTCTGCATCCTCAAGTAAACCTCATAACTCGACACACCACTAACTGAGAGGACTCTTTAAAGTACAGACACTACATACTGATATACACCTGAACATCAGCAGGAGAGGACTCTTTAAAGTAGAGACACTACATACTGATATACACCTGAACATCAGCAGGAGAGGACTCTTTAAAGTAGAGACACTACATACTGATATACACCTGAACATCAGCAGTAGAGGACTCTTTAAAGTAGAGGCACTACATACTGATATACACCTGAACATCAGGGAGAGGACTCTTTAAAGTAGAGACACTACATACTGATATATACACCTGAACATCAGCAGTAGAGGACTCTTTAAAGTAGAGGCACTACATACTGATATACACCTGAACATCAGCAGGAGAGGACTCTTTAAAGTAGAGACACTACATACTGATATACACCTGAACATCAGCAGGAGAGGACTCTTTAAAGTAGAGACACTACATAGTGATATACACCTGAACATCAGCAGGAGAGGACTCTTAAAGTAGAGACACTACATACTGATATACACCTGAACATCAGCAGGAGAGGACTCTTTAAAGTAGAGACACTACATACTGATATACACCTGAACATCAGCAGGAGAGGACTCTTTAAAGTAGAGACACTACATACTGATATACACCTGAACATCAGCAGGAGAGGACTCTTTAAAGTAGAGACACTACATACTGATATACACCTGAACATCAGCAGGAGAGGACTCTTTAAAGTAGAGACATTACATACTGATATACACCTGAACATCAGCAAGAGAGGGACTCTTTAAAGTAGAGACATTACATACTGATATACACCTGAACATCAGCAGGAGAGGACTCTTTAAAGTAGAGACATTACATACTGATATACACCTGAACATCAGCAGGAGAGGACTCTTTAAAGTAGAGACACTACATACTGATATACACCTGAACATCAGCAGGAGAGGACTCTTTAAAGTAGAGACACTAAATACTGATATACACCTGAACATCAGCAGGAGAGGACTCTTTAAAGCAGAGACACTACATACTGATATACACCTGAACATCATCAGGAGAGGACTCTTTAAAGTAGAGACACTACATACTGATTACACCTGAACATCAGCAGGAGAGGACTCTTTAAAGCAGAGACACTACATACTGATATACACCTGAACATCAGCAGGAGGACTCTTTAAAGTAGAGACTCATTCCCCCGTTCATCTCTCACTCTGTATTCACACCGTCCAATAAATGCTGAAGCTACTGAGATTTATAAAAATTAAATAATAAACTGCATGTGTCTTCCTGTCTCTCGTGTTCGTATGTCTGCTGTCATCTGTCTGTCTGTCTGCGATATGAACCACCGGTATATTGTTAATATTATTATCTGTGACACACACACACACACACACACACACACACACACACACACACACACACACACACACACACACACACACACACACACACACACACCACACACACCACACACACACACACACACACACACACACACACACACACACACACCACACACACACACACACAGTATCAGTATCTCCAGCTTGCAGACAGAGCGCAGTAAGTGAATTAAGCCGGACCGGACTAAAGCTGACACTGGCTGACTTAGTAGGCACGATAAACACAAACAGACTGATCTGACACACACACACACACACACACACACACACACACACAAACACACACACCACACACACACACACACACACACACACACACACACACACACACACACACACAGCAGATGAAGGATTGCAGACAGACGCAGAAACTAAATGCTGAGAGATCAACACACAGCATCTTATTCTTGTTATTTATTTACTCACTGCTGTTCACAATCAGAATTGCTTTTTTTATCCCGCAACGGGGAAATGTCCATTATGGCAACAGCAGAAGTATGGTGCAGATAAAGAAAATACATATTCAAATTAAAAAATAACTAAGTATGCACACAGTATTAATATTACAAAACTAAATAAATCAAAAACAAATAGCAGATGAGTACACCATGGTAGAAACAAAGCAGCAGTAGATATATATATATTATTGTGACCATATCAAATTAAAGAGGCAGCTGGTTCTGTTTACGTATTGTAAATACATTGAAAGAAAGTAAAGGGTTTACTGCACAAAGTTTTATATTCAGAGGCAGTGTTAGTGCACATCAGGGGTATTACGTATACGTGTGTTTGCTGTTATAACTGGTGATATTAAATATTATTACATGGCTTAGTTGAATACTCGATTCTGATTGGTCAATTCAGAACACGTGACACGTTGTTAATCCAGTAGTACAGACCGCTGTCAAGCACTTATTGACCGTTGCTAAGGACGCTCACTTCTGCAGAAAGAAGTCCGGTCGATTGAACTGTATACAGTTTGGCAAACTGTTTGCTTGTCTTTAGTTTTCCGTTGTCTCCCGTCTGAGAGCAACATGGAGGATTTTAATATTCATTTTAATATATTTGGAGAGCACAGTCATTTGGATGAATGGTTAGTGGGTGATGAGTCCCCGGGGAAGAAAATAAAAAGACAAGAGGAACAAGGAAACAGCGGAGAAGTAACGGGGCAGAAACCCTCCTTTTCACGCAGCGGTCCAGACACAGACATCAGACGGCGACACATATTCAGTGTGCAGTTCCTTTGGCTAGGGCAGGGATATCTAGATACTTCCCAAGGTCTGACATCATGAAGTGTTGCTACTTTTAAAGCAAGCAGCGATGTTTTCAAATCTGTAATCAAAAAGCTCCTCAAAAACGTTATCGAAGCACTTCCTGCCGTTGCTCCGTAGATCAAACGGTAACAACGGACTATTTCTCTTAGCGGATGCATGTCCTTTTAAATCAATAATAGGCTACTTTTTTTAAATCAATAAAAACATTTCAATTAATATTGGGAGTCATGACGTAACTTTGTTGAGAATGTGGCCGGTGTGATAAGCGGGACAATGTGCAGCAAGGCGGTCGTTATGGGTGAAAGAACTTCATTATGAAAGGTCTGTTATAACTGGTGATATTAATGGTTGTTTGTGTTTCCTTGCAGCGTCTGAAGGAGCTGAAGCAGAGGGAGTTCTTCAGATCTCTGGCCTGCAGGAGGACGAGGAAGAGGAGGGAGGAGAGGAGGGAGGAAAGGAGGGAGGAGAGGAGGGAGGAGGAGGAGAGGAGGCTTCACCAGCATGAGGAGGCGAGGAGCGAGGAGTGGTGAGGAAACATCACAAATAATATATTATTATCCAGTAACATGCAGATTATTTACATCATTATGAGATGTCAGAACACTGTGAAGAATGTCCCCGAAGTCCAAGGGGATGTCCGTCCAAAACACAAAGATGTTCACTTAATTATTTCATACTTAGGAAAGGTCCAAAGTTCCTTAGAGTGCATCATATTTGTCTTTTTCAGATCATATTTCGCTTAAAGGGTTCAAATCTAAAAGCTAAACAACACTCCTTTGTTTACTTTCAGAACACTTGCACTATGTTACACTCTGGCTAGCGCTCCAACACATTGTACGTGATAGGCTAAAGGGGCGGGACATCTGTAAGCGGTTGACCAATCACAACAGAGCTGATCAGCTAACCAGTCAGAGCAGACTGGGCTCTGGTTTCAGACAGAGGGTGAAAAGAGGTGCTGCAGCACAGACAGTATGAGAACAGAGCTGTTTGAACATTAGAGCATGGAGACATGTCACACACACACACACACACACACACACACACAACACACACACACACCACACACACACAACACACACACACACACACACACACACACACACACACACACACACACACACCACACACACACACCACACACACACACACACACACACACACACACACACACACACACACACACACACACACACACACACACACACACACACACACACCGCACACACACACAACACACATAATTTAGTTTCTTGAAAAGTATGAATATCTAAACGACTGCTAAATTAAAACCTGAGGACGCCCACGCAGGAAAACAAATGTATACGCCAGGAAATAGTCCCCAAAGACACGATACAAAAACGACTTTACAGTAAATCCATGAAAGTTGGGACTTAACGAACTCCGTGATTTATATTTAGAAGCTGTTGGAGTGACATGTTTATCACAGAGCTGCTCCTCAGTAACTAGTTTCCTGGTTACAGCAGCGTTGGCATGGCAACCGATATCATCTCGCTTAGCGAAAATCTGAGTTTCTGACCCAATAGCTGCTTTCCTCTCTTATTGCTTTAGTGTCTCCTTGTTTACTCTCTTTCATCACTTACCTTTTGTCGTCTCCTTTTCCTTCTTTCTGCTTTCCCCTTTTTACTGTTCCCTTACCTCCTTTCCTCCTTTCCTCTCCTCTTATTCCCCTATGTTATCCCTTCTCCACTTCCCTTGTGTACTTCCCTTCTTTCCTCCTCCCTTTTCTCCATCTCCTTGATTCCTCTAGTTGTCATCTCTTCCTCACTTCCTCTACTTTCGTTTCCTTCCTTTGTCTCCTTGTACTCTTGTTGTCTCTATTTTTCGGTTGTTCCCTCTAGTTTCAGCCTTTACTTTTCTTATCCTTCCCATCCTCCTCATCACTTGCCTCCTTGTTTCCTCCTCTCCTTCTCAGCATCCTTTTCTTTTTTTTCATCTACTTTCATCCCTGCTTTTCCATCATGTATTCTTTCTCTCTCCAATTTCCTCTTTTCTTACATCCTTTCCTCATCTTAACACTTATGTCCTTCTCCTTTCCTTGAGTAATGTCCTTGTTTCTCTCCTCAGTGCTCCAGGTTCTGGTCCCATGTTCAGATCCACCATGAACCAGGAAACCAGACCGGACCGGACTCCGTGCAGAACTGGAGCGACACGACACTGGGAACCAGTAAGAACCTGTATAGTCCTTTAACACAACGTTAGCACCTTTAGCTTAGCGGTGGTGACGTGAAGTCATGTGACCGTGCTGTAGTTCCTTTATAACCAACATTAGCCACCTTTAGCTTAGCGGTGGTGACGTGAAGTCATGTGACCGTGCTGTAGTTCCTTTATAGCCCAACATTAGCCACCTTTAGCTTAGCGATGGTGAGTGAAGTCATGTGACCGTGCTGTAGTTCCTTTAGCCCAACATTAGCCACCTTTAGCTTAGCGGTGGTGACGTGAAGTCTGTGACCGTGCTGTAGTTCCTTTGTAGCCCAACATTAGCCACCTTTAGCTTAGCGGTGGTGACGTGAAGTCATGTGACCGTGCTGTAGTTCCTTTATAGCCCAACATTAGCCCCTTTAGCTTAGCGGTGGTGACGTGAAGTCATGTGACCGTGCTGTAGTTCCTTTATAGCACAACATTAGCCACCTTTAGCTTAGCGGTGGTGACGTGAAGTCATGTGACCGTGCTGTAGTTCCTTATAGCCCAACATTAGCCTCCTTTAGCTTAGCGGTGGTGACGTGAAGTCATGTGACTGTGCTGTAGTTCCTTTATAGCCCAACATTAGCCCCTTTAGCTTAGCGGTGGTGACGTGAAGTCATGTGACCGTGCTGTAGTTCCTTTATAGCCCAACATTAGCTTCTTACTTCAGAAATCATAAAGTGGTGTTAGTATGTGGAGATTATCCCGCTGAACTAAACATGTATGTATTATAAACGTTTGATTGACACAGAGATTATTTTCTCACATGGAGAAATCTAATTGGTCCAGGGAGATGCTGCCTTCAGGGACCAACACATTCATTCTGCTGCATTATTGCTGTAAATCTGTATCAACAGCAGACTTTAGTAAATAAAATCCTCTTAAATTCTTTGTATTAAATGTCAAATGCAGACGGGTGAGAGAAAGAAGGAGTGGTATTCTTCACAAAAGCAGAACATTGATATACACTTGATGAAGAATAGCTCCGGGGGCTCGGTCACAGTTGAAGAGCATCAGACTAAAAATCAATTGATTTCAATGGAGTTCCACTTTAGTGAACTTTGTCACCAGATTCCCCGCCGCTGACCGAGCGCTCGCCTCACAGCGCTGACATTTAAGTGGATATAGAGCTGCAGAATAAAGGAAGCTATTGCATTAGCACACCACGAAATAATAAAATATATATACCACTGCAGTGAGACAGGAAGCAGGAGTACATGGTACTAATGCTTTTATTTAAGGGACGTTTGGCACATTTTTACAGAGCCTTGTGTGTGGCATTTTCAAACAACATTTGATGCATAAATCAAATCAACCACTTCAAACCCTTTGAAAACATTTATGTTATTGCTATTGTCGTGGGTCCGAGACCTTAGACACTCAAGACATAACAGGATATAACAAAAGTGTATGAAAAGTTTTAAATTTTATCTCATTAGTCTTTTGTAATAATGAATACGTATCCCCAATGATTTCCAAACATCCAATCGTCTGGTAACTTCTACATTTAAAGCAGTGCTTATTAGAGTCAGGAGTGGATCGTACAAACCCTTTAATGTAAGGTGTTTGCATGTTTTTAGTGAAGCTACAGAGCCTCGTGTAGTCGCACATCTCCTCATTAAGAATAAACTCTTCTCAGATTTCTTCGTTTTAAACCCAACGCACAAACATTCATGTTGTTGCTATCCTTCTTCAGTTCATTTCTCTCTACTATGAAGCTGAAACCTGAGTTGTAATGCAATGAAAGGTCAGAAAGCTGTCCTGGTTGAAGCTGAGATGCAGGTTAGGGTTGTTTCCTAATTACAAGTGTCTTTATTATTGGTTTTTGGTTTGTGAAGCACTTTGAAATAGACTTTAAATTGATTTAATTAGATTAGTCGTCTGATCTGGTCTTTGACGCTCAAACATGCTCATTAGTCTTTTGTAATAATGAATACGTCATCCCCAATGATTTCCAAACATCCAATTGTCTGGTAACTTCTACATTGAAAGCAGTGCTTATTAGAGTCAGGAGTGGATCGTACAAACCCTTTAATTTAAGGGTGTTTTCATAATAAGATAAGCAGAATTAAACTGCTCCAGGGCCGCCCCCCCTCTTACTAGATTCAACATTAACATTACATATTTACATCACTTGTTAGACGCTTTTATCCAAAGAGACTTACATACTCTAATACTGTGGACAATCCCCACAGGAGCACTTTGGGGTGAAGTGTCTCAGGGACACAAAGACATGCTGACTGCAGTGGGGTTTGAACCTGTGACCCCCTGATCCCAACACCAAGGCTCTACCCACTGCGCCACACGCCTCCCTTTAAATACCAATAAAAGATAATCTTTGTTTTTGTGCAAGAAAGTGTTGTTTTTCTCCTAAAAAGTATTATTTTTATACACTTTTTATTTCCTTTTTTGTTTAAAAAGTGCTGAATAAATAAAGATGTATTTGCTTTGATTGGGCGACGGATACTTGGTCTGAGATGCCTAACATTCAGCTGATTAGTCCTTTGAATGAATGAATTTGCGATTCCTAATAAGTTGTTTCCATAGAAACAGGTTCAATTGTCTGATAAACTCTCCATTAGTCAACATTATTATGTACACCAAGTTCAAAATAATGAATTATATGTATATTACAAATCTGTTTTTGGTTTGTTCAGCACTTTTCGTTACCATTTGTGTTTGAAAATACAAATTTAAATAAAGTTTAATTTGATTAGTCGTCTTAGATGTCTACGATTTTATAGCTGATAGGTTTAAATGATTTTCCATTTGAATGACTGAAGGAAAACACCAGATTGATGGCGGTGCATTTGTAGAAAGTCTTTGTCTTGTCTTTGAAAACTTCACATATTTTAAGATCCGTTGATTAAGTCAATTAGGCGACATATTCGTACGAGTCTTAGACGACTTAAGGTCTTTTTGCAGTCGAGGAGAGCCCTATTTATTACAATTAAGAATAAACTCAGAAGAACAAGAAAAGTCCGGTTATATTCTCTTAAAACAGAACAACCATTGAAGTGCATTCATTCAATGAAACAGATTGTTTTCAGTTTGTGTAGAGATGGGTAGACTTTCATCCGTCCTGATGTCAACGTGGAGCTCGTTCCACCAAACCGATTATGTACCCAGAATTTAAAATAAAGCACTCAGTATTTGGTCTACCCCCCTTTCCATGATACATATTCAAACCCTGCCTTAGTGCACGATTCAATCCAACAGCAGCACAGCCTCTAACATGTCCATGAAGTTGGATAAACAACTTCAATGTGTCATCCAGTGTGGATGTGTTCTGATTGAGGAGGAGATATCAGCTCCCTCCAGTCCAACTCAGTGCATTACAGGCGGCAAGATTTATACTTCTTTTAAATAAAGGAAGCGTGAACATGGCAGCAGATCTCCTGAGGTCTGAAAGAAACAATCAATTGTCAGAGAAACACGTCGACTTTAAACCCAGTGGAAAGTTAGACATTTTAAAGTCAACCCTCCGAGTGCTTAATGTTTGTTTTTTTCAGTATGTGAAGGGTAATAATATGTGACGGCTTCCCTTCGAACACTTTAACAAAAGCTGTTTCTCCTCGTGTGGTCGCACATCTCCTCAAAGAACATTTAGAATAAACTCTTATCAAGCTTTCTTCGTTTTAAACCCAAGAAGAAGAAAGCGCCCCCCCTCTTAGTAGATTCAATATTAACATTAAATATTTAAGATCATTTGTTTTTCCATCTACCAATAAAGTTAATCCAGCTGTATCTTTGTTTTTATGCAATAAAACACAACTTTCATAAAAAGTATTGTTTTACACGTTTTGTTCCCTTTTGTGTATGAAAAGTACAATATAAATAACATTTGCTTTGATGAGGCGACGGATACTTGGTGTTACATGCCTAAGATTTCTTCAGCTGAGTCCTTTGTATAAACTAAAACTGCGCTACGAATCTTACGCAGGTCGATAGTGAATATCCTTTCTTTCATTTATTGCATATTTCCAATAACATACAGAACAAAGGTTTCACTGGAGCCTTTCCTCTCTTACGCACCGTTGAGTTTAAACCCAGTGGAAAAGTTTGACAGCTGCATTTAAAGTCAACTCTAATGGTTTCTTCATATGTGAAGGGTAATCATTTATGAGACGGCTTCCCTTCGAACACTTGGAGCGGAGCCGCATTACTTTTAAAGTCATCTTAAGAGAAATGATTTTCTAGTGATGTATGGAGGGATGAACAGCATGTTGTGCTCCAAAGCAGATTAAATTACATGTTGGAATAAAAACCCTTAATCTTATTTCTTCTGAGCCGCACATTCATCTCTGTGCTTATGCTTCTCCTGGAGTCCGTCCTACGCTCATTAATCACGCTGAGATGTGTTAAGAGCAACAAAAGAGTAATGGTGAGAAGCCAGAAGGCTGCATTAAAGTGTACGGAGCTCACAGCGCGGGAAGTATTACGTATAAATGCTTCTCCTACGTTGATTAAATCCTTTCTGTTTCCTTTTCTCCAGAGCCTCAAACCTCTCTGTTCTCCCTCTGGACGCCGGATGTTGGGCGTACGACTCGATGGACGCCAACAGAACCACCACTTCTTCTGAAAGCTGCATCACACAAATGGACTACGATAACATGTCCGCCACAGAAAACACTTCCCCCAAAACCAGCCACTTTAACAAGATCCCTGGGCTCATAACTATTTAAGCAACCCCATTACTCCCAATAACGTCCTAGCTAATGGCTCCACACCACAGAAGATCCAAACCACAGCCGATATCAGCAGCAAAGCAAACATCCAGAGCAGAATAAGACCCGTTTCCTTCTCTCTGCCCAAAAGGAGCTGCTTCCTCCTCCACCAATCAGCCGCCGTCTTCATCCAAGGGTTGTCGGGGAAGCAGGAAGAAGGAGTGACGGTGCAAGAAAGAGTCTCAGATCGGACGCTCAGATCTCCTGTTTCTGCAGACTTGGAGAACCAGAACCTCAATCAGAACCCTGAGCTGAGCGGATTGGAGCATAAAACTGTCTTTCTACCAATGGAGATCAGGTTTCTTTATGTAATGGCAGTGAGATCCCAGTAGAGGAACCTGTCGTCAGTGGGAATGAAGCCCAGGTTTTGTTACGTAACGACAACGGGACTGGAGCTCGAGTCGGCAGTGAAAGTGGGATTAAAACTGATCTTTATTTGAACAGTGGGACACCAGGACAGGTTTCTGTTGTGGCCAAAGATCCAGTGAACAAAACCCACGATGATTTGGACAATGGAGACTCTACCGAAGATCAGGTTCTCCCTGATTCGAATCAGCCTCAAACATCAATCCCCGGGGTTTTAAGTGACACTTTAAACCCCAAAGAGTCTAGTTTTCCGCCTCCGAATCGCCCGAAAGAGCCGTTCTGTCGGGTCTTGAGTCGAGACGGTACCCGGGTTTTCCTCTGGCCGTCGGAGATGCTCAGTTTCACAAAAACATCGCCATCTATCTCCTTCAGCATCAACCCGTTACTGTACGACTTCAGAGCGCACAACAGGGACGGGGGAGAAGGGAGGAAGAAACGAGGATCGGAGGAAGGCAGGGAGGGAATAAAACCAACTGTGATCAAAAAGCACGAGAGGGAAGTGGTGGCGGGAGGAAGGGAGGTGAAGATAGATGAAAGGGGAGAGGAAGATGAAGGGGGACAGGCGGGAAATCCTCAGGAAGTTGTACCCATTGTAGGGAAGCTGGCAGCCGTGATGAAAGCGCTTTAAAAACGTGTTTCTGCAGCGCTGGGCCTTCAGAAAACAGGATTCAGAATGGGGAAGAGGAAGAGGAGAGGAGGGGTGAGGAAGAGGGGACGGAGGAAACGAGGGGAAGAGACAGAAAGGAGACGAAAGAGGAGAAGAAGGTTATTAAGCAGCAGTTCTGAGATACTTGAAGGACGAGGAGAGGAAAGGTTGAAAAGAGAGGAAAAAGTGCCGTTAAGTAATCTCTCGTTGGGAGGCAGGGTGAGGGAGGGTGGGAGGATGAAAGGGAGAAACGATGAGAAGAGAGGAAGGCTATTAAGCAATCTTCCCGTGAATCGCTGTGATCGCTGTGAGCAGCTGCAGGTGAAGAGCATCGAGCATCAATCCCAGCAATCAGCCGGCAGAAAGCCTCTCTACAGGGGGGAGGCATGTAACCCAGCGATTAGCCCGTCCCTGGGTCTGAAATAGAGACTTCCTGCTGTCCTACAATCGGGGAAATGCAGGAAATTACAGGTGAGCAAGCAGGGCAGCGGAGAAATCTGATAAGAGGCGAGAGAAACCCTGCGATTAGAGGCATTTCTGTCCAAGAAGCGACAGGAATTTGTCTTGTTGAACCTCCAGGGGCAACAGCATGTAACCCAGCGATTAGCCCCGTCCCTGGGTCTGAAAAAGAGACGCCACGCTGCCCTGAAATGGGGGAGATGCACGAAACTACATGTGAACAAGCAGGGCAGCGGAGGAATCTGATAAGAGGCGAGCTAAACCCTGTGATTATTGGCGTCTCTGAGCAACAAGCGACGGGAATTTGTCTCTCTGAAGCTCCAGGGGAAACAGCAGGCGATCCAGCGATTAGCCTCGTCCCTTTTCCTGTTTCCTTTAGAAAAGCAACGTGGCATCAAAGACAAACAACACAGCAGACAGAAGCTCAGCGGAGCAATGTGACCCTGCCTGGAAAGACAATTTCAGAGGAAGGGAAGAAGAGGAAGATGATGGAGGAGGAGGAGGAGGAGGAGGAGGAAACAAAGAGGAAGAAGAGGAAGAGAGGAAGGAGGCAAGCGAGGAGGAAGGCATGTTTTTGAGACAGGAAAGAAGAGAGAGTATTGGGTCGAACACTGACCTCCACGAAGGCCCGGGAAAACTGGACATGGACAACTTCCTGTGTCACGAAACAGAGGACACATTTAGCTGTGACACCGCTGACTCAATGACGAAGACGAGGAAATGAGGAAGAGATGCACTGATGGACCTTTCAGAGACTTTAGCTTTCACAGTGACAGTCAGCGTGAAAACACATGACGCTACTCGAGACAATCCTAACGACAAACACAATCAGAGCTTTGAGAAACACGAGGATCCTTCTTTGAGTCCTGTGGACAAACTTCACTCAGCTAATGATACACCTGGGGACTTATTAACACGTAACACCAATCATACTCCTGCAGAACACGTCAATTGAAACAGGCAAACACAAAGTGATAAAACATCAGATTTCTGTGAGCAAACTGCAGCTCAGAGCTCAGACAACACGAATAATCACAACTGAGGACAAAGCCAATCACTCTCAGACTGAAAGCATCCTCTCTGATGCACGGATTGATTATAAAGCCTGCAGAGGTATCGATCAGACATCAAACACACATCATGTCGCTGATTGTAATCACTGTGATGGGGACTCATTAGCACGTAGCACCAATGCTACTCATGCAACACAAAGTGATAACACACCAGGTTTCTGTGAGCAAACTGCAGCTCAGAGCTCAGACGCCTCGCATAACCAAACAGAGGGGGTTAAAGGTGACCCCTTTCAAAATAAGAGCCTCCTGTCTGATGGAATAGGAGTCGATCAGAAGTCGAACAGAAATCACGTGGCTGATTGTAACCACTGTGCTGTTGTTGATGTGAGGAAGAAGAGGAAGCAGGAGGAAGAGGAGGAGGAGGAGAGGAAGAAGGTGAAGGAGGCGTGGGAGAAGCAGTGGGTGAGGAGGAAGGAGAGGGAGAGGAGGAAGGAGTTATTTTACTCTGAAAAGAGGCCTTGTTTCCTCTCCTCACTGCATCTTCCTCCCTCCTTCCCTCTCCTCCTCTTCCTCCTCTCTTTCCGACACACCATCATCCAGCATCACCTTTCCTTGCTTCCTCCCCCCTCACACCTCCACTCTTTCCCTCATCTCCTCCCCTCTTTCTCCCCTCATCTCACTCTTAATCCTCCTCCTCCTCCTCCTCCACCTCCTCCTCTTCATCCCTTTTTACTCTTCGTCCCCCATGTCTTCCTGGATCCCCCCGCTCAGTTTCCGTTAATGGAGGCGAGGTTTCATCCCATGCAGAGTCACCTTCCTCCTCTCTTTCCTCCCCCTGTCCTTCCTTTACAGGTGTTGTTCTAGAAATACTCCATTAGAGTAGGGGGTGTCAAACTCAAGACCTCCAGGGCTTCATTTGATGTGGCCGAAAGAGAGCTTGCAACATATAAGATTCAAAGATTCTATTCAGAGATGCAAAAGTACACAACTTTCCTCAGTAGAAGTACACATCCTTTACTCGACTAGAAGTACACATCTTTCCTCAAGTAGAAGTACACACATCTTTACTCAAGTAGAAGTACACACATCCTTTCCTCAAGTAGAAGTACACACATCCTTTCCTCAAGTAGAAGTACACACATCCTTTACTCAAGTAGAAGTACACACATCCTTTCCTCAAGTAGAAGTACACACATCCTTTACTTAAGTAGAAGTACACACATCCTTTCCTCAAGTAGAAGTACACACATCCTTTACTTAAGTAGAAGTACACACATCCTTTACTCAAGTAGAAGTACACACATCCTTTACTCAAGTAGAAGTACAGATACTCGTGTTTAAAAATACTAATAGAAGTACTGACTAAACTTCTTTACTCAATTCAAAGTAAGAGGGCTTTGAAATGTACTTCAGTAAAAAGTACCCATAACTAGCAGCTGTTTTAAGAGTACCTGACCTCCCTTTATATTAATAGAACAATAATGTCATTGTTAGCTAATGAATGTTTCCATGCTGAACAACGGCAACATGACAACGTTTTCATTGGTCCCTCTTCTTTAGAGAAGACCAGGAAATGATGGATTTAATGTCATATTCTATTCACATGTATAGGATGTATACATTCTATACATGTGAATAGAATATGACATTAAATAATGTAAATTAAGACTAAATTAAATTGCGACGATAACCATTTATATAAATGAACAGATGAATGTTTATCGGGGCACTTTACAGAAGCACGATGCCCATAAACTACATGTCCCACAATGCATCTCATTTTGTGACACTGAGAGATTTGCAATTATTTGCCCTGGACTTCTGCTTTCAGACGTAGTTAATTATGAAGTTATTACTCTATCTGATAATAATCCAATGCAGAGGCAATGATGTATATAATACATTATTTTATATATTTATATATGCCTATGTATATTTATATGTTACAACCGGCCCTTTGAGTGCAACCATAATGCTGATATGGCCGTGATGAAATTGAGTTTGACACCCTGCTTTAAAGGGACAGTCCCACATTTATAACGGACGTAGTTTCCTGCACGAGTCCTAAAGGGTTAATCCTGTCCTGCCACAATGTCTTATTCTGTGTTCACATTAATCAACATTTACTTGTCAAATAAACTGTTTTTAAGCTTTGAATGAACTTTTATTAAGTACTAACATCAATCCATGCAGGAAACTAACCCCTAGATTAGCAACATGTGATTTTATTTACCCAAATGACACTTTTGGGAATTTACGACGATGTTTGGAGCTGCTAACAAGCATCATGCTACTATCCAACCTGGGCTAGCTAGAGAGCTAACAACTAGGTAGCTTGTTAGATGGTAGCTAATGTTGGCTAGCTTACAACGTATTAACATAGCGACCGTTAGCTTGCTTGTAAAGAAGATAGCTTACGTTCGCTATCTAGTTTGATGGATAGATGGAGATATATGTTAACTAGCCAGCTTGTAAGCCAACTGGTTTAACGTTCGCTAGTAAGCTAACACTACTCCATGCAGGAAACTAACCACTTAGATAACCAACATGTGAGTCATTTACCCAAACGACACACTTCTGGGAATTTACTGAGATGTTTGGAGCTGCTAACAAACATCATGCACACGTCAACAAGGTTTTATAAAAACGATCACAGCCTGAACACAAGACACAGGTCCACAATGCAAGTTTAATCACAGGGTGTTAAATAATCATTCTAATTGAAATTACGAAAGCCACAAAATTGTCAATTTCTGCTAGTTAAATGGTTAGCTAATGTGGCTAGCTTACAATGTAGATAGATAGCGAACGTTAGCTAGCTTGTAAAGTAGATAGCCAGCTTTTGATATCTTATAAAGTACATAACTTGCGTTCGCTAGCTAGTTTGATGGATAGATGGAGATAACTAATGTTCACTAGCCAGCTTGTAAGCTAACTAGCTAACGTTGTCTAGTAAGCTAAATAGCTAACGTTAGCTAGTAAGCTAAATAGCTAACGTTCGCTAGTAAGCTAAATAGCTAAGTGGGTAAAGCGGCGGCGCTACATAAGAGCATTATTTCTGATCTAATTCTTCAATATCTCTTTTGCAACGACATTGTAACGTTGACAATTGATGGTTTCACAAAAGAAACGACCATTTGGATAAATAATGATCAGTATTGGAGTAACAATATGTATGTTTTTCTTAATATATTATATTTATTGCATTAAAATAATGGATCCTTTTTGTGTTCATCACTTTATTGTTGCAGCTGGTAAAGGTGGAGGTCAGGTGAAATACTTTAGGGCTGCACCATTTACACATTTTCTTTAAAATCACAATATGTGCAATATCAAAATCGCTAAGTGCAATATCTGGTCAAATGAAGTAATGTTGAGCTTCAGACATTATTCTACAGACCTATTCATAAAAACATTGTTTGTTACTGATCACACCATGATATTTTGAATAAGATAAGATAAGAGGTACTTTATTGATCACAAATTGGGACATTGCACATAAGTAGAAGACCGTGAAGATACAAAATCTATAAACTCTGACAATAAAAAAGGATATATTTACATTAAGTGTGTAGGGAATGGAATATTAAATATAAATGCAAAATGTAGTAATGTAATATACTTTTTGATGATAAAGAGAACATTGTTTCAGAAGTGATTATTGTCTCAGATATTGCACGTCATATTGTAAAGCAATATCAGTCAAAATAATCGCATTTAGTTATTTTTCACCAATTGTGCATTGGGTTTAATGATTAAATGCAAAAAATAACATCTAGGTAGGTTCAGAAAAGGACATACATTAAGTGTAATGCAGCTTTTAAAAACCACAAATACACACTAACAGATATAAATGAACTCAGAAATCCTTTATCCATCCTACAGAGATAAGAATAAAACACTGGAAAATGTAAATGCATGCACAAATTAACGAAAATAAAACTCATATAGGTATACATTTGAAGGTAGGAATTCTTTTTTTTTAGCAGTATTATAGAGTGTAACATGAAAGAAGTGAAGTAACGTCCAGAAATGTTATGATATCAGGTCTTAAATCACCATATGGATATAATATCGATCGCTATATTTCCCACCTGCAGACTCAAAGCGAGGGTGAAATGCGAGGAGAATCTCAGGAAAAACAAAAGTGTATTTTTCTTAAAGTCTAAACTCCTCATCAACCCGTCCAAACACTCACTGCCTCGGAAAGGATGGCTAATTATCTTCATCAGTGCAACTCTGCTGGAAATGAGCGTCAGGTGTTCATTCAGCGGAAACTCTGAGGACACACAGCTGCTCCAATCAGAAGCATTTGCATTTTAAACCCAGTCATTTTCCAAGTTGGAGACTTTAGGGACAGATTCTCTCCTCAGATATCTTCAGATTGTGATGATAAATGCAGGGTTGCGGTTTTTTTTCAGGGTTTAAATTTACATTTCCTTCCCGCAGAGCTTCTGCTTCAGTGGACGATTTCCAACGTTTCCGATGACAGATGGAAACTCACTGCTATCAGCTGGAGGTCATTATGATCACATGACTGATCACATGACTGGAGGTTATTAGGATCACATGACTGGATCACATGACTGGAGGTTATTAAGATCACATGACTGATCACATGACTGATCAAATGACTGGAGGTTATTAAGGTCACATGACTTGAGGTTATTAAGATCACATGTTATTAAGATCACATGACATGAGGTTATTAAGATCACATGACTGGAGGTTATTAACATGACTGGAGGTTATTAAGATCACATGACTGATCACATGACTGGAGGTTATTAAGGTCACATGACTTGAGGTTATTAAGATAACATGACTGGATGACATGACTGGAGGTTATTAAGATCACATGACTGATCACATGACTGGAGGTCATTAAGATCACTTGACTGATCACATGACTGGAGGTTATTAACATGACTGGAGGTTATTAAGGTCACGTGACTTGAGGTTATTAAGATCACATGACTGGAGGTTATTAACATGACTGGAGGTTATTAAGATCACATGACTGATCACATGACTGGAGGTTATTAAGGTCACATGACTTGAGGTTATTAAGATAACATGACTGGATGACATGACTGGAGGTTATTAAGATCACATGACTGATCACATGACTGAGGTCATTAAGATCACTTGACTGATCACATGACTGGAGGTTATTAACATGACTGGAGGTTATTAAGGTCACGTGACTTGAGGTTATTAAGATCAGATGACTGGATCACATGAATGGAGGTTATTAAGGTCACATGACTGGAGGTTATTAAGGTCATGTGACTCGAGGTTATTAAGATCACGTGACTTGAGGTTATTAAGGTCACGTGACTTGAGGTTATTAAGATCAGATGACTGGATCACATGAATGGAGGTTATTAAGATCACGTGACCCACATATTTTTCCAATACATGGTTTTTAAACGGTTGAAACAAGAAAATGAGGGTTAGGGTTATATCCATTAAAGTTGGTATATATATACTACATTAATTGTGTAAAGAATTGGTATTAACAAAATAAAACAATGAAAAATAAAAAAATTATTTTAAATAAGTTTATGGAAGATTGAAACACGACCTTCTGACCAAAGTTAGGGTTAGGGTTATATTTATACAATTGAATGTATAAAACGACACTACTGAGTGGAAAGATTTGATTTGAACAAAGATAAATCAATTGAAAAAAGATCAAAAAAGGTTGAAACCTGAATTCCTGTCCAAATGTAGGGTTGGGGGTTAGAGTTATATTCACATTAATATCAACAGAAATACAGTAAAATAGCCGGAAATAGATTGTAAAGAATTGAGACATGAGTTTAAATCCAAGATTAGGGTGAAGGTTAGATTATATTTATACTTAAATGAGAGGAAATATTTGATTGTATAAAGGTTAAACAATCATTTTGGGTTCACATTCAACCCATTAAATATCTATATATCCTTTTTCCTTCCTTCATACTTACAAATGACTTTGATGACCTAAAGATATCATTATGCACCATAACTCAAAGACACTGCTGCTCCACAATGCAATGCATATAGGAAATAGAGAAGCTGCACATAACTACAGAAGATTAGTCGATCATTATGGTAAAAACAAGAAGAGTCCAATATGTAGAAAACGCTCAGTTTCATCTCCGTATTCCAAATAAAAATGTGATTGACGTCCAATTGGGGAAGTCTCGTGACATTTCCTGTACCTACACAATTGCAAAGCGCTTTATTTTGTTGTGAGAAACTAAGTGTGCAGAGTAAAGAGTTTCTGTCAGCGTGTGATTTGTGTCTCAGTTTCTCCTGGAGTGTATTTCTGCGAAGTGAGGGTTGAACGTCAGAGCCAAATGTTAACTTTGAAATACAGCCGCTGCTCTTTGATTTTGAGCGACTGACTGCGGCTCCTGACCTTTTCTCTGACTTTTTACACTGTTGATTTCCTGCCAACCCACACCATTGCAACTGCACTAAAAATAACCCCCAAACCTGGTGGATAAATTTACATTCAGTGACTCATGCGAGGAAACAAAGGCCAAAACACACACAGAGAGTGATGCAGAAAGTCACGTGACCCAACAACATGGCCCTGTTCCCTGAGAGAGGACGACTTGTTCTACGGTCGAACAGTCAAAGGAATCAGATCTTTTCCGAACCACTGCTCCAAAACCTGAATGATAAATGTAATTTGGTTGAGGAAAGGAGAGAAGGAGGATTCATCAGGACTCAGGAAAGTAATCTGCTGTGGGGAAAATAGAGTTTCATAAACATGAACCACAGTAAAACATATATATTAATGAAACGGTTGCTCACCCTCCTGTCTTCTCTGATTCATCCACATGAGTCTCATTGGTATGAATAAAGTCAACGTTATGCAACACATTCATAACTTGCTCCAGTGATATATGGTAAGTAAGTAAAATGTTGAGGTACTTGTACTTTACTTGAGTATCTCTACTTTATGCTACCTTGTACTTCTCCTCCACTACAGTTCAGAGGTACATGGTGTACTTTTCCTCCACTACATGTATTTAATACCTTTAGTTACTTCACAGATCTGGATGAATGATGTGAAATTAACCAAGTGTTAAATCAGACTGTAGTTCCACCTGGAGTAAATCCACAAGCTACCCTGCAGTATACAAAGTCATTCAAACTAGCTGCACCTTTACCAGCTTTGAGAACACTTTCATGATCAATCATTATAAAACATATCATATATATTATTCTGAAATGGACCAATCTGCACAATGACTACTTTACTGTCGCTACTTTAACTATATTTTGATGATAAACTTTTCTACTTTCACTTGAGGAACATTTTGACTTTTACTGTAACAGAGTATTCCTACACTCTGGTACTTCTGCTTTTACTCAAGTACAAGATCTTAGTACTTCTACTTTTACTCAAGTACAAGATCTGAGTACTTCTACTTTTACTCAAGTACAAGATCTGAGTACTTCTACTTTACTCAAGTACAAGACCTGAGTACTTCTACTTTTACTCAAGTACAAGATCTTAGTACTTCTACTTTTACTCAAGTACAAGATCTGAGTACTTCTACTTTTACTCAAGTACAAGATCTGAGTACTTCTACTTTTACTCAAGCACAAGATCTTAGTACTTCTACTTTTACTCAAGAACAAGATGTGAGTACCTCTACTTTACTCAAGTACAAGATCTGAGTACTTCTACTTTTACTCAAGAACAAGATCTGAGTACTTCTACTTTTACTCAAGTACAAGATCTGAGTACTTCTACTTTCACTCAAGAACAAGATCTGAGTACTTCTACTTTTACTCAAGTACAAGACCTGAGTACTTCTACTTTCACTCAAGAACAAGATCTGAGTACTTCTACTTTTACACAAGTACAAGATCTGAGTACTTCTACTTTTACACAAGTACAAGATCTGAGTACTTCTACTTTTACACAAGTACAAGATCTTAGTACTTCCCCCATTTCTGGAAATACTGCGTTGTACTTGTGATACAAGTACACGTATCTAATACAACGTCTGTACTTCTACTTAAATAACATTTTGAATGCAGGACTTTTACTTGTAACTGAATATCCTAGGACCGTATACTTCTACCTTTTTACTCAAGTACAACATCTGAGTACTTCTTCCACCTCTACACATCTGTGCATATCACCATTCAAACATTGGTTGAACATATCGTTGATAGTTTGAAACATATAAGCTTTTAAAAATGTGTTTGTCGGTCCAACCGGTTGTTTCCGTGATCGGCTGCATGTTGTCGGACAGCATTATCTCCTTTCCTTTCCTAAAGTAGGAGATAACAGAGGAAGCTCTTCTCTATCATCTCTTGGATCAAACATCTCTTATCACGGCTGCAGCTCAGAGACTTCAGGTCCTCCTTGAGGAAGACTTTTCCAAATGTTTCTCTCAGGAAGGGGAAGTGTCTCTCTGCTTTAGGTCGTCCCATCTACAGAACATTGTAGTTTCCCCTCGGCAAACATCCTCCGTTGAGTCTCCCAGTGTGAGTGCAGTCTGTTTCCTAAGTCCTGATGATGTCACCTTCACAACCACTCAAACGGTCCCTATCAAAGTAGGGATGTTTTCTACACCTAAACCTCCACTAACAGATCTGTTGTAGAGTGTTTTAGGGGACGTTCAAGTTAAAATCAACATTCAAGTCTGCTCCTTAAAGGTGGGGTAGGTAAGTTTGAGAAACCGGCTCGAGATCGCTAGAATTTGAAAATACACAGCGGAGAAAATCTGCCACTTCCTCACAGAGCCCCTCCTCCAACACACACGAACGCGCACATGACCAATGAGGGCACGAGATAAGTTTGTGCACAGATGGAAGGCTGACAGGCAGGTAGGCCATCCAGTTACTTTAGCCGGGCCGAGGCAGATGATTGGTCGTGCTTTTTACAGTACTACAGCTTCCACTGATGATATTTATTTATGGATTTTTTGTCAAAGCACTTCAGATATTCATTGCTATCAGGATGTTAAGAGCATTCCATGGAATATAACAACAAGTGTATCTCGAGCCGGTTTCTCAAACTTACCTACCCCACCTTTAACTTCAGAAAACAAACTCAGAACAACACCTGTGAGTGCATCCTGACTTTAAATAAGAAACTCCCACACTGATCTTACGTTGTTTTCCACTCACTCTTCTGAAGGAGAACATCTGGCTGACGGCTTCAGGGTCGACGCCTCCACAGATTACATTACATTACATTTAGTTGACGCTTTTATCCAAAGCGACTTACAATAAGTGCATTCGACCAAGAAGATACAAACTTGAGAAAACAGAATCATAAGTACATCAGGTTTCATAGAGCCAAAACATTTCAAGTGCTACTCAACTAGCTTTAGATAAGCCAGTCCTTTGTTAGTATATAAGTGCTTTGTTAGTCATTGTAGTGCTCGAAGTGGAGTCTAAAGAGATGAGTCTTCAGTCTGAAGAAGATGTGTGAGCTTTCTGCTGTCCTGATGTCAATGGGGAGCTCATTCCACCATTGGAGCCAGGATATCAAACCCACGTGTTTCTGCTGATGGGAACTTGGGTCCCCCTCGCAGTGCGGGTGCAGCGAGCCGATTGGCTGATGCAGAGCGGAGTGCACGTGCTGGGGGGTACGGTTTAACCATGTCCTGGATGTAGGAAGGGCCAGATCCATTCGCAGCATGGTACGCTCGTACCAGTGTCTTGAAGAGGATTCTAGCCGTTACTGATCAGACTCCTGCAGCGACAAACAAATAAATATATGCATTAAAATGACAGAAAACTCGTAAATTCTATGAAAGCTGAGGCTGAGCAGGAACAATGTTCTCTGTAACGAATGAACGTAGGTTGTCTTTATTATTCTGATAAAACTTGACTCTAAAACATAATTGACTAAATGCTGGAAAATAGAGGGTTTTCTTATAATGACAGTATAAGTAAGTAAGGTGTGTATTTCTCCATGATTTCATCAAGCTGCAGAAACATCTTGGCCGTCTTTTCCTAAATACACAAATAAGTAGGTAAATTGTAATTGTAAATGTCCAGTGTGATGCTTATGATTACAGGAAGTTAGACCCCAAAACGACCTATATTTAATCTCTAAAGAAACGGAAAATATATCTGGGATTCGGAAACTTCAGAATCAGAATCCAGTTTATCGCCAGGAACGTTTACACATACAAGGAGTTTGCTTTGAAATCTGGTGGTGGGGACATAAACAATCTAAAAAAATAAGTTGCAAAGAAGTTAGAAAAATAAATATATAAGGATAATAAAATTAAGTATTTTTAAGAAACAATTTAGTATTAAAAAAGGATGGTGAAGACAAGTATTTACACTGAATGTAAATGTAATACAAATAACCTTAAAGATCAAAAACTAAAACACTTAGGATGAGTATGGCAAACTACAGTGTATTATATTCCTGAATAATGTTTGTTTTAAACTTTATACGAGGATGTCTGTTCCTAAATACTGCTACACAAATAAGTAAGTAAAATGTAATTGTAAATGTCAACTTCAGGATGTTTTTGCAAAAACGTCTCAACTTTAAGCTTAAAGTGGACCTATCATGCTATTTTGAATAATATAGTGTAGGACCATACCTATATAAGGCATTTTATACTTTTTTTTTTCAAAATACCAAACAGATCATGCATTTTAGCCATGCCTCATTTCGCTCAATTTGAAATTGTTTAGATCTGTTTTAGCAAGGGCTGATTCTGTGAGAACAGCACCACCTACAGGCCTGGCATATGTACTACAGCGTCTCCAGCGCTTTCGAACGGCAATGGCCGTGGCTGTCTCCTCCTGATTGGTGGAGTTGGCCCAATAGCCGTAGCGCCACCGTCCTGACGTCAGGACGGTGTTCAAATCTGGATCAGTTTTTATCAGATCCGTTGCAGCCCCTTTTTTAGAGATTTGGGTATGGAGGAAAATAGAGAGGGTTGTGTTTTCTGACACTTGGTGAGTTCCCTGGAACACCGGGGACACATATTCATGTAGAAAAGACGTACACAAGTGCATTTTGCATGATAGGTCCCCTTTAAATATGAATTTCTATATCAACATCTGTCACATTTCAACTCATTTCCATCATCCATCCATCTTCTCCCGCTTCTCCGTGGTCGGGTCGCGGAGGTATCAGTTCCAGCAGAGACCCCAAACGTTCCTCTCCCCTCATCAACCAGCTCTGACTGGGGGGTCCCAAGGCGCTCCCAGGCCAGCGAAGAGATATAACCCCTTCACCTGGTCCTAGGTCTACCCCTCGGTCTCTTCCCAGCTGGACGTGCCTGGAACACCTCCCTAGGGAGGCGCTCAGGTGGCATCCTTACTAGGTGCCCGAACCACCTCAACTGGCTCCTTTCCACGCGAAGGAGGAGCGGTTAAACTCCGAGTCCCTCCTGGATGACTGAACTTCTCACCTTATCCCTAAGGGAGACGCCAGCCACCCTGCGGAGAAAACCCATCTCGGCCGCTTGTATCCGCCTCGTTCTTTCGGTAATGACCCATCCTTCATGACCATAGGTGAGGGTAGGAAGGGAAATGGCCTGGTAGACGGAGAGCTTTGCCTTCTGGCTCAGCTCTCTTTTCGTCACACGGTAAAGCGACTGCAGGACCGCTCCGCTGCTCCGCATTCACTCTTTTTCAGTTTGCCATTGCAACATAATAGAGCGAAACAAGCTTTAATCCATCTTTCTTTACAAATGTCTTCACAGATAGAGTACTATAATATTTGAGGGTTTGGAGAAGTAGTTGTTACAGTAGTGTTGATATACAAATCCATCCTATTAACCCATGTTCCACAGATTTGTTTTCAGAAGCCTAACTTTCTGCCACAGATCGAGAGGCAGTTATTAGTCAGTCAAAGTTTTAGCAGATAGAAACTAATCGTCTGTGAGCTTCACATTTTATATTCTCTAAAACAGAGGAGGAGGAACATCTGTCTGCGGAGGCTTTGGGGCAGCGCTGGGATTATTCTCGTGACAAAGAAATAAAACTGATAAAAATGTGCATGTAGATGAGCGAGTGGGCGCACGCCGACGGTTTATTTCAGTTCTCTGACGTCTCTCAGAGGTCAGAGAGACACTTTTATTCCTCGTGTCTCTATGGTGACAAGTTTGCAGCTTCGCAAGGTGTTTATGAGCAGGTAGCGACATTCAAACTTCTTATAATTATAATTAGAGTAAGAAAGGTTTGTTTTCCTCCATGATTTGACACCAGGCTGCAGGAAAACCACTAGTGAATATTCTCTTTTAAAACTCTTGGCATTCTCGTCCTGAAATACCCTTAATGACAAAAAGTAGATGTCCAGTATGTGATATTATACTGATGATTAGAGGACATTAGACCCCAAAGAGGTCAAACTAACGGTACTATATCTCCAAAAATCTAAAAAGATATATAGGATTTGGAGAAGTAATCATGCATTTGGTTTGTTTTAAAGATCTTTAAAACTCACAATATAAAATGTGAAGCTGACAGATGATTAGTTTGGATAATCTGGATAAAACTTCTCCCAATAACTGCCTCTAAATCTGTGGGAGAAAGTTAGACATGACTTCGACAAACAAATCTGTGAAACATGGGGTTAATAGGATGT